>CAUYRT010059383.1:0-41964 GCA_963574885.1 Lepilemur ruficaudatus | reverse complement strand
ACCGAAGTGGACATATAGGAACAACATTTATCGGGTGTCGGGCAGACGAGAGGGGGGAGGAGGGGATGGGTATATACATACATAATGAGTGCGATGTGTACCATCTGGGGGATGGTCAGGCTTGAGGCTCTGACTGGAGGGGGGAGGGGGAGGGGGATAAGGGCAATGTATGTAACTTTAACACTTGTACCCCCATAATATGCTGAAATAAAAAAATTGATTGATTAAAAAAAAAAAAAAACTCAGTGGCTTAAATCAGCACCATTTTGGTTTTGCTTTCTGAACAAGGCAAAAAAGAAACAATCTCTGCTCCATGTGACATCAGCTGGGCTGACTCAAATGGGGCTGATGCTGATTGCCCTGGAAGCTCAGTTAGTGCTGTCACCTTGATACCTAGATTCATCGCATGGATCTATTCCTGTGGTTTCTTAGCAATTTGGGAGCCCAAGAAGGAAAAAGTATACACTTTCAGGCCTTCATAGAGCTTGGACTCAAAATCCCCAGAACATCACTAAGCAGTTAAAGGTCCAACACAGATTCAAAGGGAAGGAACATAAGATCCACCTCTTGATTGGAAAAGTGGTATATATCTACAAGGAGGAGAATAATTTTTTTCCAGTTGAGTGGAAGAGAATCTTTGGCTTCTGGGCACACAGAGTTTATCATGTTACTTGGTTTATAGCCTTTCTTTCTTTTATAAATTTTATTTTATTGTGCTGAGAACACTTAACATGAGATTTACCCTCTTAACAAAGTTTTAAGTGTGCAATACATTATTATTGACTATTGATACAAAGTTGTACAGCAGATCTCTAGAATTTACCTATCTTTCCTGATTGAAATATAATGTTTGTTCATTAGTAACCTCCAATTCCCTATTCCTCCAGCCCCTGACAACTACCATTCCATTCTTTAATTCTATGAATTTGGCTATTTTAGATAAATCACACAAATGGAATCGCACAGTATTTGTCTGACTGACTTGTTTTCACTTAAAGCACTTCAGGTTCATCTGTCGTTACATAATATATAATTTACTTCCTTTTAAGACTAATCTCATTATTTGTATATACCACATTTTCTTTATCCATTCTTCTATATATGAATATTTATGTTGTTTCTACATTTTGGGCTATTGTAAATAGTGCTGCAACAAACATTGTAAATAGTGCTGCAACAAACATAGCTGCAACAAACATAACATAGTAATGATACTATCATAGGAGTGATAGTATCTGTTTGATATCCTGCTTTCAATTCTTTTGGATATATACTCGGATTACTGGATCATATGATAGTTCTATTTTTAACTTTTTGAGGAACCCTTATCATATTTTGAATAGCAGCTACACCATTTTGGGTTCCCACTAGCAGTGTGCAAGGGTTCCAATTTCTCCGTATCCTCACCAACACTTATCATTTGTGTTTTGTTTTTGGTTTTTGATAATTGCCATCCTGACAGGTGTGAGGTGATATCTCATTGTCATTTTGACTTGCATTTCCCTATCATTAGTGATGTCCAGCATCTTTTCATATTTGTATCAACTATTTGTATATTGTCTTTGGAGAAATGTCTGTTTAAGTCCTTGAGCC
Source organism: Lepilemur ruficaudatus (assembly GCA_963574885.1). Classification (NCBI taxonomy): domain Eukaryota; kingdom Metazoa; phylum Chordata; class Mammalia; order Primates; family Lepilemuridae; genus Lepilemur; species Lepilemur ruficaudatus. The sequence continues at coordinate 40,371 of CAUYRT010059383.1, read as the reverse complement.
ATTTATTAACTTGGTTATTAGTTTATTATTATTATTGAGTTATAGAAGTTTTATATATATATGCATTTAACTCCATATTAGATATATGGTTTGCAAATATATTCTCTCACTCCATAGATTGTCTTTTCACCCTGTTGATTGTTTCCTCTGCTGTGAAGAAACTTACACAATGTAAACTTGGTGTTGGGAGAACCCACCTGGCCTCATGAGTTTGGCTGTCAATATAAAACAAGAACCATCTGTGTTGGCACTGCAATAGATATGTTTGCTTTTAATACATTGATGTCATCGTTCATATGCTGTTATGTATGCTTTTTATTTATTTAATATATTTTGAACAATCTTTTATGTCATCACTGTTTTCAAACCATGATGTTTATGTGAAAAATCACAGTACTTTAGATGAATTATTATAATTTCTTGACCATTGTTACATTGGATATTTTGTATGCTTTTATTTTTTTATAAATCAGTCTTTTTTGATGATAGTATTACATAAATCTTGGTGCATACTAGGGTTATATTTTTAAGCTATGTGCCAAGGTGTAGAATGGCTGGGTATTTGTAAGTTAGTTTAACAAAACGTCTTTTGGAAAGATTTTCCGTTTTATTGATATTTCCAACCAATTTTGATTTATAATTTAAAAATTCTTATCAGTACCTGCCAATCCTATCTCATTTGTTTTGGTTTGTTTTTCCTGATACTTTGAATAGTGTATTGCTTGCTAAGCACATGCATTCTTTCTAAACATATTTTATCTTTTTTCAAATGTGATGTTTGTGATTTTTTTCCATTTTACTCTAGAAGATAAACTTCTAATTTTTAAAATTTAGTGATGTATATAATATAAGCATTCAGTACAAGCATCTTGCATATCATAGTCCCCTCCTGGAGTGTCCTTTCTCTGTCTTAGTTTGTAAATAAATACCTACTCCTCCTGTAAAACTCAGATCAAGTATCTTCTTCCCTGGGCTGCCTTCCTTGACTTCCCTAAGTAAGATATTAAACTTCTTTCTCTGTAGCCCCATGATTTTTTATACATACTATTACAGATGTTTCTTAACATATTACACTATTCTTTTCTATTTTCAAACTAAGACTTTTTATTAAATTCAACAAAATGTGAGTGCCTACTGTATGGTAAGCAGTATGCCAAGTACATAGGATGCAAAGGTGAGAATCTATTGTCCTTTATTCATAGAGAAAATAGATACCACACGTTTTTCTTATATTTTCCCCAGCACCCTCCTCGAATATAGTAATAGCAATTGTAAAATGTTGCTCAATATTGAATTAATGAATTACCAGGGGGGAAAAAAATCTAGTCCCAAATCATTTTCAGAGAGATGGCTGAGAGAATGTCCTTTTCTAAAAGAATTGAAAAAAAAAAAATAGACCTGCATTGGCATATGGCTAAGCCTATGGAGTTTTTAAATATTTTCTTCAATGAGTATTTTTATCTCCTAAAGTATAATTACTAGACATCATAAACAAGACTAAGTGAAGATTTGCTTTCATCTTCCATTATTTTCATTTAAAAATCACAAAGCACCAGGGGACCTTTCTTTCTATATTGCCAGTTAGATGTTTCTATTCCCTGCTGCTATTAGTCCCAAGGATAAAAATGTGAAGTTTCTATAAATGACTTTGTCAATCTTATTTAGAAATCCAAAGTTTCAAACTGACACCAAGTCAGGCAATTCTAAATTTTACTGAACTTCACCCTCATATGTATACCTTCAGGGGAATTTTCTTGCACAAAGAAGAGAGAAAGTAGTAGTCGAGAATTGTTTTTTAAAGCACAAAATGATTTCCCTTGTTCCTGGTATCACCTATGAAATGACAACAATTTTAAAAAGATATTTGAGACTTTCCATTTTGTTTTTGTTAAATCAGTCCTCAGAAGAAATAGTTTTCCAATCTGTTAGATAAAATAATTTTTATTGTCATACTTATCAGGTTTTATTTATTAATATCTGCACAACCTGCCAGAATACAGTACACTAAAGCATCTGAGATAATTAACATATTAAGCGTGAATACATAGAGTATGGTAGTAAACAAATGAAGCAATATTTTTATGTAGGTTCCATAAATAAATTTCATCATCCACTATTGTAAGCAAGAAAAATATGGCCAAAGTTGGACAAAGCAATATAGAACAAGTGGTGGGAAATGGAAGCAATGAAGAAAGACTAAGGGCTTTTAAAAGTCAAATTGAAATCATAATAACAGAAATATGAGGAAGTCATATGGTTTTCAAATAGTAGTACCTGTTGGAGTTACATCGAAGTTATTAGAGATTCAAATCAAGTAGCTAAAACAAGCTTAATGACAGAGTAGAAACTTCAGATTACCTTCTGAATAATTTTAATGTGTTCATATCTATTTACAATATTCACTATTTGAGTCTTCTGGGATATTAGATTTGTCCTGAGAGAAAGGAAAAACAATCATCTTATAATGTCTTACAGTAATATTTCATTGCTTCCAGCTAGGGTTACTCTACCTGTAAGTTTATTCCAGCCATGCTCTCTCTTTCATAGGAATGGATTTAATAGCTTCTTCCCAAGATTTTGGAACTGCACATCCAGATTCTTTTGCTTTAGAGGACCTTGTCCTCCAGATCTATAACTAAACTACAACAATGTTCCTGAGACACCAACTTCATTTTATGCTCCAATTTGGATAACTGGGTCTCTGTCTTCTTTCCTCTGCCTTTAGTTCCTATTTTTATCATCTGAGCAATTCCCTAATGCTATTAGGACTGTACCTCTGCTATGGTCATGATAGTCTCCTAACCAGGGGAGGGAATGGGGCCTGTGGATCCCAGCTGAATACTCAAGCACTGGCACTTGCTGACAGCCTAAACTTTGCTTATGCTTATATTACCGGTGCCATGTGGCACTGGTTTGTTTTGTCCACTCATTGAATTATTTTTGCTGGAATGATTTTTTTATTATGCCATTGGCCTACATGGAAGAACATTATAAGAATCAGCCAGCTCTGTGAAATACATTTCTGTATGCACTATAAGGCTGCTATTGAGGATATTTCCCATCACTTTGCACAGTGAGTTCTTTATGAGAATCTATAGGAAGATTTTCTCTTTTGAACCTAGAAACAGGTATCATTATACTTTATCTAAAATGCATTATTTTTTATTTATTGGCCTGCTTGTTTTTATTTTTCTAACACTCTGAATTATGTAACTATTTTCCACCTTTTGATAACTGTTAGAAAAATTCAGCATCCACCTCTATCAATTATGCAGGACCTCACAGCCAATGTTTGTTTGCAGTAATTTCATCCCTGACTTTCCCTACAAAGTTCATCTGTACAAAATCCAGAAAGGCTCACCTAATTACTTTTAGTTTGCTTTTATCTTGCTGAATCGAGTGTATTTTTATAAGCTGTTTATAGTTTTGGAGAGGATAAAGATTGAGTAAAATGAATAGGTACTACAAAAACACTGTTTCCTGTTCCAGCTTGCAATCAGGTAATGCCAGTTATGTCATGGTCTGCCACTCCCAAGATTATGACTGGTCCACACCATCCTGAAAGTGTACTCTGACTGACTCTACACGTATGTCTGCATCCCCAGTATTTGCTCTAGGATCTGGGGGAGAGTAGTGCCAGGGTCTAAGTCTTTTCAGTCTGCTCTATATTCCTGAAGGTGACTTATAATAAGCAAGGACTTTCATCCCTGGGCCTCCCCATATAATCAGCTTCAAAAGCATCCTTTTCACCTTTAACAATCTCATTTTTAAACTTCTTCTAAGAAGGAAATTCTGCTACCTCCTTAACAATCCATTTTGAGTACAAATTATTCCATATTGGGGAAATTCTATTTGTCTCTAACCAAAGTTGTATTGCTTTACATTAAGGTTATTATTAACATTCAAGTGTGGAAGAGAAAAATCTATTCATTCTCTTCTTATTTGCTTGAAGATGATTATTAACCATCACCTCGGGACCAAACATTTTTAAAATATTCCACTAAAGAAGCCCCCCTTTAAGTTTTAAATAAGTCACCAAGAATCCTTAAGACAATGTATATGGAGGAAGTACATATAGGGTTAGCTAGTTTTACTATTACTGGCTGTTGGTTATCTTGCATACACTCATACATATGTAATCCTCAAAAATAGCCTTATATGATAAAAGCTGTTATTATTCCTCTAGCGCAGATGTGGAAACTGAGGCACAGAGAGATTTTTAAAAAAATTTTTTTAGAACTCTTCCTATGGTCACAAGCTTTCTCAAGTAATGGAACCAGAATCTAAACTTGGGGCATCTGACAAAACAGCTGTGGAAGCTTTGCTGCCTCTAAAGTCGAAGGCCTATGCAAATGGCCAAATGTCCCCAGTCTTTGCAGAAGTCTCTTTTTTTGTCTATTTATCATCTTCTAAATAATCAGGATTTTACTCAAACAGCTATATCTAATACAACACTGCATATTTTATGTGAAATCTGCATATTTTGATTTAATGAGTGCTATTACAATCACACAACATTCTATTGTTTCAGTGGAAAGGGCCAGTATGTTAGCTTCAGGCTTGTGTGAGCTTGCCTAGACACAGCTTTTCATAATTATGATTTTGTTTCTATGGAAAGAGGGAAAAATAAAAACAATTTCCACTTTATATCTGAACTTAGGACTACCAGTAAAAAAACAACATTCATAATTCATAAATCTAACTCCATTTTACATACAAATGTTCACAACTATTATTTATAACTATTAGTTCTCATTATACCAATTATGCTGATAGAGTGATATCATCATATTAACTATCATATCACAATGGTCATTTTCAACAGTCATTTCTCCAGCACTACAAAATCATGGAGCTAAGCCTTCATAATTATCTCATTTGTTGCATCCAAGAACTCTATGACCTAGATAAAATTATTAGCCCTATTTTATAAGTGAAAAAAAATTAAGGATCAGAAAAATTAAGTAACTGGCCTAAGTTTAATGCTGAGGCAGGATTAAAACGTTTTTCTGCCAAGTATGTTGGACAAAAGAGAGTATGGTTTTATTATAGTGCCCTATAACATAGATCCTGGGTCCAAGTGTAATGATTTCCAAAGATATCATCCTTGTCAGACTCTCACTGCATGATTACCACTTTACATTAAAGTTTATTAAAATATTTTTCAATCTCTCATTGAACGAATTTTGCCAAACCAAACAAAAAGAAGGATAATGAAGCATGGCCTGTTGGCCACCAGGGGGTGCAAGTTCCAGTGTCATCCTAGAGCATGTCCTCAACACTGCGGGCCTTTTCTTGTAGTATATGAAAAAGGCAATCTCTTAGGAAAAGCACAGAGTAAATCTAAGGGGTTTTGTAAATGAAAGGTCAACATCTCTTTGAATGACACCTAGTGGTAAATGTCTGTCTTTTGAGTTAAGAAACTTGATTGAGGACAGAAAGTGATAAAAAGAAATCGAAGCAATAGGATCTCTACTTTCTATACACTGTTTTCAGCATTGTGGAAATTTTAAAGTGTCTGGCAGACCAGTTAGCCACAAGACTTTTTAGATATTGATTCCTGGGAGACAGTTTCTCTTGATAGACAGCCTGTATCTTAATGATGACCACTTCTAAAGATGGCCTTGCCTGTCTTCATGTCAACTCATGCAAATTGCTCAGAGTGGGGTAGATACGCCCAGCAAGGCAGGCTGTGGATTTAACTGTGTATCTTTATTTCTGGAAGCACTGTTTGTGTATCTAAAATTTATTTGAAAGCTTGTTTCCTTGGAGGTATAATGCAACTATTGTCCTATACCTGGGTCAGTTTTGTTTGAATCTTTCCGTTGTCATGCAGATTGTCAGCATGGTCCACAATTATGAAGAGTCCCTGATTGTAAAACAAAATAATAAAGAGAAAAATCAGTAGGAGAGTGCCTGGGGTGAATTTATAATGCATTTAAAGTGTGAAGCTGTCCATTTAACCCTTAACAATATTCATTTTCTTCACAGTGTGCAAACCTTGTCAGTAGTTTGAAAAGCTATGAATTTAAATAACCTTAAGCAGCCTGAGAAATGAATAATTTGATAGGTATATCTGGCAGATGGTTGAAATGTCGAAGTTTTCTTTTTTTTTTCTTTTTCCCTGAGAATATGCTCAAGGTTTCTGCCAAACTTAGGTTGTAAGGAAGACAAAAATCGAACAATAAATACTTCATATTTTCAAACTATCAACACTAAGGTAGCATTTAAAAACAGTTGCCAGTCCCCTTTAGTGGAATGTCCTCAAAAGCAGTAGCTTTATTTTTTGTTGTTTTTTTCCAAGATAAATTTTTTTGGAGTGTAAAAATAAATATTTAATCTAAGATTAAAGTAAATGACTTGCTGGTGCCTTTTCACCTTGTCTGCATGGTTTTGTAAAGCTTAATGCTTATTTTAGTGTTAACGTGGGGTACTGACAACTGGACTAACATACTTTGATTGACATTTCATTGAAGGGACTCTAGTGAGAAACAGAATATATTTTCTTTCCTCTGGCTGTTGTTGATGTATGTAGACATGCACCTTATCTTGTGCAAATAGCTAGAAAAACACAGCTGAAAAGAATATTGTAGACCCAAGTCAACATACACCTTTAACAGGATCTATTTATTACAAACCACTGTCTTTATCAGAGGTATGTTCTGGATGTAGAATACATATCCCAATAGCACCTCCTGTGGTAAAAGAGAATCCTGATACAAGAATGCCTAGGAATAATCTGATTCGTATTCAGAACAAAGGAATATATAAGCCCAAGGATCCAAAAACAATAAACTAAACAAAAACTGCAACATGGTAGCATTCTTCCAGAAGTGTCAAGGTAGAAGAAGACACTTTTGAGTAAAAATCAAGATGATACTAAAGATAATAATATAAAAGGCCATCAATGTTATTAGTCCAAAGTTATGTTGGCCTTCAGAGGGTACATGTAAATTAGAAATGTTTGACGAAATTTTAGATAAAATTACAACTAATTATTAATAGAATGATTACCATTTATTAACTACTTGAGAGAATCAACATAACAATAAAAACAGAATATACATAATATTCTTAAATGTCAAAACAACTTATATACATGGTTTTATCTAAACCTGGCATCCTAACAATGATAGAGGTGCATCAAAGAAGTAAGTTACCTAACTAATGAGAAGAATTGGAATACAGATTTTCTCATTCTTAATTCAGTGGTTTTTACTACACAGAGTTCCAACAGATTTGTAAAAATCTATTGTAAAAGACTTTCAAATTATAATTGAAAATGAATATAAAAATTGCCTCTATCAATTTCCTTTAAATTTTATATAGAAGAATAAGTAATTAGGAGGTTAATTTTCTAATATTTATATATATGTTTATTGTGAGTTATCATTATGTCTTTGAGTTTGATGTTTCAAAAAATTCATTTCAATTGGAACTCAAATTCTTGTATAATTTGCATTTACTTAATAAGACAGTCATAGTTTCTGCCCTGGCGAGGCTTCTAGTCTTCTGTCAGGGGAGAAATGTCTTAAGGGACTATTACGGAATAAATTAATTATTGCTGTGTTAAGTATTATGAAATAGCATTGCAGGCTGTTATCAGAGGGTATAATAGTGTTTCCTGAAGTTATTAAAGGAAGAAATCAGAAACTGATTTTTAGAAAGGTAGAATACAGCTGAGATCTGAATAACTAATTAGTGTAAAATTTTTTTGAGAGTAGGATTTGGCAAAAGGAACAGCATATGCAAAGTCATGAGGATATTTTGAAGGAACAAAGAATGTTTGGGGAACTTAAACAAGGGTTGTGAGCTAGACTGTATATAATAAAGGAGGACAAAATCAAGAGTTCAGCTTTGTGCAGCAGACAGAGACCACAAGTAGATCCATGTAAGGATTTAGGTTAAGGACTTTTTTTCTTATTCTTAGAGAAGTATATAATGCAAAGGACTAAAATGTTTCAAATTACATAGTTTGTTCTCAATATACTAGCTTCATCTTCCATTCTTTTGCTTCTTGAGTCTTTGTTCTAGCCAAATTGATCTACTTGCTAACTCTTAAATATATTATTTGATCTCCCATTGTATTTCCATTGATGCTATCATTTTCCTTGCCTAACATTATCCACACATCTCACGCACAGCCTCTCTTTGGAAACATAATCAGCTTACTAGCCTGCACGTTTGTAAGTCCTTAGCACACCTATAGTTTCCCATACTATGGTTACACCACTTTGAATAACTATGATAGCACATGAGTGCGGAAATTTACCCTGGAAAGTAAATCTATGTAAACAGGGAAATTTCTCCAGTTCTCATCAAGAGAGATCCTGCGAAAGACTCAGAAGAAGAGAAAGGCCCGGGAATGAATTACTTGGAATGCCTGAGTACATAGACCTTCCTTATATCCAAAATTCTTAACAATAAGAATAGGTATTAAAATTAATAAATAGAGCTAAAAACAGAGAATACCATCTGAGGGATAGCATGTTAGAAATTCCTAAAAGATAGGAACATGTGTACCAGACATATAGAAGTGACCCTATCCAAAAAACATACATACAAGAGTAATTACACAGAGGTGGGAATGTTTCCATTGATTGTCTAAACCCAGAAGTAATGGATAAATGGTACAAAAAGAAGCCCTGGGAAATGCTCAGGTTGACAGTTTGAGAAATAGCACTTGGAGCAGGTTAGAAATTTGGCCTCTCACGGAGTGGGTAGCAGAAGCATTTCCCTGTAAGTACGGGTAACTGTACCTAAGAAATAGGGCAGTGCCCTGGGAAAATGGCTTTCTGAAAGAATTACTAATGTATGTACTTGAGCAAAATAAAAACCAATTTCATATAAACTCCTCAGCATCAGCTATATCACCTTAATCACTGCCCACTCATCAGTCACAAGTTACTCAATAAACTAATTTAAGAATGAGTGTCAAATGCTATATATAGTATAGATAGCAGTATATAGCATTTGTCTTGGATCCAACATACTCCTATAAGGTCTTTGATTTTACAGCATGGGTAGTATTCTACCAAGAATCAAATATTCATGTATTTCTGATGCGAACAATGACAGACCACCTTTTACATTTTTTTCATATTATTAATCTAATTCATATATGTAAAACATTGTAAATAACTGCAGATTATGTATCATTTTCAGGTACACATGAAATACTTCCAAATATTTACAATATGTGAAGTCAAAAATTCTAGTGAAAAATCCCAGTGAATTGTAATTATACAGAACATGGTCTCTGACCAAAATATACTGTTAAATCCATGTAAATAGATAACCATCAAAATACCCATATGTCAGAAATAGGAAACTATATACCTACATAATCTAGGGTCATATTAGCAATTAAAATGAAAATTAGAGAATATTTTTAACTAAATAATAAACTGCATATAAAAGTATAAGAAAAAAGTATCTGTCTCTAAGTTTATAGGGCAGCAGTTTGTACTGTAACCTCAATTTTCTGATTTAAGAAGAGTTGTTTATTTTCAATTTGTTCAGTTTTTTCTTGTGAACATGGGAGTAAAGACTGCTAAGCTTTTTACATGTTGGGCCCCAAACCAGAAGTCTACTGGCTTTTAAGAATATAAATATCAATAATATCATATAAACATATAAACATCTCTAGCAAATATAAAAGCTATAAACCGCTCAACTAATTTTGTGCATAACCATAATACTTAAACCTGACAAAGACATTGGAAAAAATTGCAGACCAAAAACACAGTTTATATATACGTACACACTAAAACAGCGGAAAAAATTCAGCAGCGTACGAAAGTACTAATATACCACAACTAAGTTGGATTTGATACCAAAATTGTAGGCTGTTTTAAGATGTAAAAATAAATTTGATTTGGTGCATTTACTGAACAGTGAAGGAAATACCATATGGGCACTGCAGTAGATGCAGAAAAACATTGATAAAATTCAGTGTCTTTGCAAGAAAAAATGCATGCAAAATTAAGAATAGAAAGAAATTTCCTTATTATGGGTTAAAAAATCTACAAAAATTCTATTGCATATATTATTAAATCTATCAATGACATATATCAAAGCATCTATAACATATATTAATAGTATACTTAATTGGAAAATATTGAATGCTTTCTCTTTCAAATAGAAAACAAAACAAGCTGCCCAGGACCACAATTTATTTTCAAGACTCAACTCAAGGTCATAGCAATGCAGTAAGACAAAAACAAACATCCAAGTAAACAAGGAAGCAAACAAACTAATGCATAGTATAAGTATTAGAGAGGGGTGAATTGAAACTCTCATGATTTGCGGATGATATGAGTGGGTTTAGAAAATCCAAAAGAATCCAAAAGTACATTATTAAATTGAATTAGTGAGCTTAACAAGTTTACTTAACACAATTTATTTTTATAACACTAAGTAAAAGTTAGAAAATAAAATTTATAACAGAAACTTTTTACCATAGCATAAAAATTGATCAAATACCCAAGAATAATCTAACAGAAAGAGTATAAAATACATATGTATAAAGCTATAAGGCATTTGATAACAATACAAAACTAAATAAATGAAAGTATATATCACATTCATAGAGGAAAGCCTTAATATAAGAACAATTATTGTCAAAAAATCCATAAACTCTAATTATTTTTTAATAGTCAACACATGTTTGTTGAAACTTTACAAAATACTTCTAAAGTTTAACTATACTAGAAGGGATATTAATTGTAGAAAAGTTTGCTTGCCAACTTTTGTTTTTGTTGTTGTTTTTTGAGATGGTCTCACGATGTCATCTGGGCTAGAGTGCAGTGGTGTCATCATGGCTCACTGCAATCTCAAACTCCTGAGCTCAAGCTTTCCTCCCACCTTAGCCTCCCAAGTAGCTGGGGCTGGAGTCACGTGCCACCTTGTAGGCTATTTTTTTCTATTTTTAGTAGAGATGGGGTCTCCCTCTTTCTTACTCAGTCTGGGCTCAAACTCCTGAGCTCAAGTAATCCTCCCAGCTAGGCCTCCCAGAGTGCTAGGGTTACAGGTGTGAGCCACTGCGCCCGCTTCCATCTTTTCTTTTTTTCTGTAATCTTATTGATTGTCTGTCTGTGATGGAGGCACTCTTTTTCCATGGGATTGTTTGTAGGCTTCAACTTGTTCATATTGTTCAGGATAACTACATGCTTTGCACGTGACAGAAAAGTTCTGCATTTCTCTTACCTCTCCCAAGCAGTTATTTTCAAACTACTCCTAATAAGTAAAGGGGTGTACATTCTCTACATTTTCCCTTTCTTTTAGTTGACAGAAATTGTCGAATTCTTTTCTGAATTTAGTGGACTCACCTTTCCCCATTTGCCTATGCCTTTGAAGCACAAAGAGGATCCTCACCAAACTATATAAAAATTTTTGTAGATTCTTGGATATTACTCTCTCTGTGTTTCAAATAAAACTTTTCAAAGATTTTTGGATAACGTTGGTAACTGTTGGTATATTTTGCTGGTTCTAATTTATTTCAGACCACTGAGAAGGAGTATAATTCCAGATCTGCTCTCTTGGTGTAGTTTACATCCAAAAGTGTGAACTCTGATAGTTTAACATTATTTATTAGTTAATTTATTGTGATAATGTTCTAAGCATAACTAATAAACAACAGTTGTATAACCAGGCCATGTTAAACACTGCAGAAAATTCAAAATGAATAGCAAAATCATGCTTTTATCTTTCAGTAATTTTGAGTCATTGCTGTGACTAATTAAATCTATCTTTCTGCAATACAGATGCTCCTTGACTTAACAATGGAGTTATGTCCTAATAAGCTCATCATAAGTTGAAAACATTGTAAGATAAAAATTATATTTAATACACCGAGCTACAAAACAGCTTAGCTTTAACCTAGGCTACTTTAAATGTACCCAGAACACTTATATTAGCCTACAATTGGGGAAAATCATCTAACACAAGCCTATTTTATAATAAGGTATTGAACATCTCATGTAATTTATGTAGTTTATTGAATACTATACTGAAAGTAAGAAACAACATGGTTGTTATGAATTCAAAGTATGGTTTCTACTGTTTATTGCTTTCACACCATTGTAAAGTCAAAAAAAAAATCATAAGTCAAAACAATCATACGTGGAAGATCATCTGTACTTTCCATCAAAATAAAGCGGGGGAGAGATAGAGAGGGAAGGAGGAAAAGAGGGAAAGATAGATGGTGAGGGAAATAGAAGAATGGCAAAGCAGAAAAAAAGAACACAGTGGGGAAGGGGAGGGAGAGAAGAGAGGAAAAGAGATAAAGGGTCCATGGGGTTATTTAGACTAGAAAGATGTCATTTTATATGTAATTTTATTTTGTTAATCAACATTCAGATAGTTACAATACAGTTATTTTAGATGGAAAGGGCTTCTCTACCTCATTTCACAACTGAAGAATTAAAGTTCTGCTGTGATAAACATGATTTGAAAGTCATTCTGCCGGCTGTAACTGTGAGGTTGGAAGTGACAGGATGTTTATAGTACTTGTTTGGTTGCTTTACACATGAATTGAGCCTATGTTAAAAAGACAATAATATATATTCTGCATCGTTTAGCAATCATTAGAAAGAACAAGAAAGACTATAGAAATAGCTTTGACATTCCCTCTTCCCCACCCCAAAAAACTAAGAGATGACAATAAAATGCACAAACAAATTTAACTGTACACACATACCAAAAACAGGGAAACTGGTCTCTTAAAAGGTAGACGCAAATGGTTAACAGAAAAGGGAGAAAATGGATTTAGGTGCATTTTATAGCACATTCACTTTTCTTTCCATATTATTATTGTTTACAATAGGGTATTGGAGGACTACCGTATCTAAGTCATACTTCCCAGAACAAAAGCAAATTATTCTTTTGCATTAATTTAATACTTTAGAACAGTATGCATTGCATTGAGACCTTGTAAAGCACAGTGTTACATGTGAAACTTTGATCTCCAAAAAAATACCAAGATCAAAGTTTTTCATCATTTGGACATAAATCTCAGCTAAAATAAAGTGATAATAGTCTAGTCAAGAAAAAGCAACCTGGTACAAATGCCTTTGAATTGGTGTTACTCTACGTGGTTGGTGCATCACTGAATTAATTAATCATTTCTTTGAACTTCAATATTCTACTGTCACTAGGTTAGGAGTAAATGCCAGTCACTGTAAATCTATTTGAAATTCATTTTCACTACTTGTATTTTGTAAATAGAAAGGGAAAAGAGTGAAACTTTGTGGCTCTGAAAAACATAGTGTGGAAAAAGTTTATGATGTAAAGAAATACACGGACAGGATTTACCATCTTAATTAGAAAATTATCATCCTGAATAAAGGACTGATTGAATTTGTAGTTGTTATTTTTTTGTTATTGAAGTTAATTTGAGTGTCAACTGCTGTAATTAATGTAGTTATTAATGTGAATTTGAGCAGAATGAGTGGAATCACAGATCCTCCAATTACCAGCTACTTGAACTTGAGCCAATTATATGACCTCCTTACCACAGTTGCTCCATTTGCAAAATGGGAATATTAATAATAACCAGCATATAAGATGGCCCACAGCATTAATAATAGTTTCTAAGAGTTTCCCACAGGGATTAATTGTGTAATATTTCTTATTCAAAATTAGTATATCACTGAGATTTTAAAAGTATTTATCAGTGGAGGAATTTTAAGCTTGTTCTAAGGAATTATGGGAAATCTATGGAAAAGCAGCTAAGCTGACCAGTTGGTAAACCTGGGATTCAATCAGTGCAGGTCCACTCATCTTTCTTATGCATTTTTTAAGTGCAGAGTTTTAACATATTCAAAGGTAGTGAGAACATTATAAAAAACTCCCATGTACCTGTCATCTAGTTTTACATAATGAACATTTCAATGTTGTATATTGTGTTTTTATTCATAAGATTTGGCTTGCAAAAGATTTCTGATGCTAAAAAATAAATAAATTTGAAAACCACTGACTTAGAGGCTAAATACATTCCAGCAGAAACAAATTTTTTTCTTTGCCATCAATTTTGAGTTAAGGCACCAAAATAAATGTTATGTATATAAAGAACACTTCAGGGTTTTTTTCCCATTTTTTATTCATGTATCATAGTTGTACATATTTGGGAGGTACATGTGATATTTTGGTACATGTATATAATGCGTAATAACCAAATAAGGATAATTGGAATATCCATTACCTCAAACCTTAATCTTTTATTGGTGTTGGGAATATTACAATTCTTCTGTTCTACTTATTTTGAAATATACAAGAAATTATTGTTACCTATAATTTCGCTACTACACAATCAAATAGTACAACATATTCCTTTTATCTAACAGTATTTCTATACTCATTAACCAAGTTCTCTTCATTCCTCCACCCCCCACCCTTTCCCAGCCTCTGGTAACTATCATTCTACTCTCTACCTCCAAGAGATTCACTTTTGTAGCTCCCACATATGAGTAAGAATATGTGGCGTTGTTTTTCTGAGCCTGGCTTATTTTACCTAATACAATGACCTCCAGTTTCATCCATGTTGCTACAAATGACAGGATTTCATTGAATTTTATGGCTGAATAGTATTCCTTTGAATATATGTACTGCGTTTTCTTTATCTATTCCTTCACTGATGGACACTTAGGTTAATTCCGTATCTTGGCTTTTGGGAATAGGTGCTGCAATAATGATAATATTAATATATATTAATAATATAATGATAGTGCCAATAATTCCTCAATATATTAATTTCCTTTCTTTTGGATATATATCCAGCAGTGGAATTGCTGGATCATAAGGTAGTTACTGTTTTTCATGATGACTATGCTATTAATAATTTACATTCCCATCAACAGTGTATAACAGTTGCTTTTTCTCTGCATCCTCACCAGAATTTATTTCTTATCTTTTTTAATAATAGTCATTTTAACTGGTGTGAGATAATGTCTTATTGTGATTTTAATTTGCATTTCCCTGATTTTTTCATATACCTGTTGGCCATTTGTAAGTTTTCTTTTGAGAAATGTATGTTCAAATCTTTCACCATTTTTAAATTGGATTATTTGGGTGTTTTTTGTTTTGGGGTTTTTTTTTCTTCATTTGTTTTGTTTTGTTTTTGCTATAGAGTTGTTTGAGTTTCTTATATATTCTTGTTATTAATCCTTTGTCAGATAGATAGTTTGCAAATATTTTCTCCCATTCTATAGTTTTCTCTTTGCTTTGTTAGCTGTTTTCCTTGCTGTGCAGAAGTTTTTTTAGCTTGATGTAATCCCATTTGTTTATTTTTGTTTTGGTTGACTGTGCTTTTGAGGTGTTACCCCCAAAATCTTTGCCCAGACCAATGTTCTGTAGCATAGCATTTTCCCAAATTTTTCTTCTAATAGTTTCATATTTTCAAGTCTTATATGTAAGTCTTTAACCCACATTTAGTTGATTTTTGTATATGGTGAGAGAGGTTTAGTTTCATTCTTCTGCATAGAGATACCCAGTTTTCCCTGCACCATTGATTAAAAAGACTGCCCTTTCCCCAATGTATGTTCTTGGTAACTTTGTAGAAAATGAGTTGGCTATAAGTGCATGGATTTACTCCTGGGTTCACTCTTCTATTCTATTGGCCTACGTGCCTGTTTTTATGCCAGTATCATCCTGTTTGGGTTAATATAGCTTTGTAGTACAATTTGAAATCAGGTAGTGTGGATACCTCCATCTTTATTTTTTTGCTCAGGATTACTTTAGCCATTTGGGGTCTTTCATGGTTCTGTATACATTTTAGAAATATTTTTTATATTTCTGTGAACAATGTCATTGGTATTTTGATAAGTATTGCATTGAATCAGTGGATTGCTTTAGGTAATATAGACACTTTAAAATTTAATTCTTCTAATCCATGGGGTATCATTTTATTTCCTTGAGTAATTTTTCCTATCCTTTAAATAGAGATAATTACTAAGATGTATTATTGGGAAGATGGCATGAAATTATATGCAGATTATTCTCCATTCTCTTCTACTCTGGATCCATACCCCACCCTACTTCATTCTACTCTGTGTTGTGGTCTGGCACTCATGATCTGTATCTCCTAGATCCATTTTTCCCTAAGCTTCTCATTGAGATCCAACAATGGGAGAACTCTTCTCTCCCCATTATCTTCCTGTCCAGCCATGGTTTCTTTACCAGCTAATATGATAATAGCTTCTGCCTGGCTGCTCCTATTCCCTTCCAAGCCCCAGCCCTTATCACAAGTACTGATAATGCCATTTCTTCTTCTTGCTTTCTCAAGGATCATAAAAACTTCCCACTATTTTTAGTACCTGGATGCCTTATTGCCCATATTTTTGTAAATAGTTCTTTCCTTAATTAACTTTAGCTAAACCCTTTCAGGTGAGCATTTGTTTCTTGCCATGACCATGATTGACACTGATATTATACATGGGCATTTTCTGCACTTCCTAACAATGATTTAGTTCAACAATATTTATTCATATTGCATATTAGGAACTAAGTAGGCACTCAACACTGCATCTATCTGACATATATGCATGTCATGCAAATGTTTTAATTAAAGAAGATAGCAAGGCCTTAGGCATAATTAAAATTCAAAATAAAGCACAACCAAATTAAAATATGAGCTAGGAAAATGCAGCAGAAGATTTGTGTTCTGATGTGTTGCTATTGCTCTTGTTAGTGTTTCTGTTGATTTTATGCACATAGCATGGAAATAGCAAATACATAAATACATACATATATGCATACATACATGCATACATACATATATAAACAGGCTTATTCATGCTTGATTTGTACTTATAGCTTCAGCTTATCAAACTGTAGGAGTAAGTTTATACACAGGCAGTTATATATTCACTGGCATGATTCACAAATGCAGTACTGAATCAGATGAGGCAAATACAATAAATGCTTATTTACTTTCATTTTATCAAGCAGAACTCACTAGTAATCAGCTATCTGTAGATCCATACTGCAGTGGTGTTTCTATAATACATATTCATGGCAAGCATGAATTAGGTCACTGATTCTCAAGGGTTCTGACTTTGGGTCAGAGTTCTTAGGTTCGAATCCCAGATCCACATCTTACTAGCTCTTTGACCTTGGATACGCTGCTTAAGCTCTTCAAACCCCACTTTCTCACATGTAAAAAGGAGCTAGAAATAGATAATGGTGCCAGCCTCATAAAACTGTTATGAGAATAAGCTAAAATAATTCATGCTAAATGCTCATGGAAAGAGCATGGTGCATGCTCAAAAAGTAGTTGCTAGTAGTGTGATTACTATTAGCGATGATCCTGAGACTGTGTAAGATTCTGAAAGATATTCAGATACATGAAATATCTGGGGTGTCCTATTTGTGATAGCATATGGCACTTGATATTTTTTCTACATCAAACATTCCATGAACTATTCTACATAATCCTTTTGTGTTCTTTGTAAGCTATATACACACATACATACATATACAAACTTCTATAAAATATATGAAAATATATTTCTGATTATATATAGGGATTTGATTGACCAAGTCTACTGTACCCTGTGTCTGTACTAATCCTGCATAATTAACTTAACTTTACAGCTCCCAATCAAGCCTGTGAATAATCTAAATATTAGGAAAGTAACAATAACTCTGAAATGAAAGTGAGGCTAACCGAGTAAGCTCAACTCTTCCACGAAATCATCAGAAAACATGAACACATCTCTTCTCTGGTCTTCATCTCTTACCAAAGCAAAAAAAGTGAGCCAGACATTGTGATTTTCAGAATTGTCCATGAAACATTTCAACAAGGATATCAGGTAATTGTTATCTAAAATATTCTTATTCTAAGTGCTGAGTGCTGCTACTATAGAAAAGGATCCAAATAGTATCTTCCAACTGCATTCTTCAATGAAGTATGTCAAACCATTGCCACTATGCTTGAGATATATTCCTAAACTGGTGACTATCCACATGCATGAATGTGAAAATTGACACTGGTATAAAGCATACAGATCTTCCTTTCTATGTTAAAACTATTACAATCCACCTTGTCTTTTTACTGATATTTTTGCATCACCAAAATTTTAACATCCACAAAAAAAGCATAGACTTCATGGACTGTGAAGCAGTAAGCCCATCTAAAGGCAACACAAAATTCAATCACAAACACCTGCAACTCATTACAAATTTAGCAGCACAAATGCCAGAGGCTATAATGGGTCTCAGATAGTCTCTGCAACTCTGCCAATATTCACCTATAATTTGGACATGACATTTACAGAAAAAAGACAACATTTACAAAAATAAAAGGGCAAAGAGTTTCACCAAATAGCCCCATTCTTTCAACTTCCCCATCCCTGCCAAGACACTGCAGGGAAAAAAAATCAATTCTAAATACAGATGTTATTTGTATTTCTTCTGGAGTACTTACGACATCAAATTAATTAATGAAGAATTTAAAACAATATTCACTAAGGAATTGTGAGGTATTATATTTTTCCCAGAAAGTGACATTATCTATAAGTGTCTCTAATGTAAAAAAAAAAAAAAAAAAAAAAATAGGGAGAGACGAAAGAAAGAAGGAAGGGGGAGTGGAAATACAAAATGATGTCAATTTTATTTTTAGATTTTCTTTCTATTTTGATTTAAGGATTAGGTATAGTCAGTAAATGTAGATTTGAAATCTCACAAATGAAAACTGTCACATTTGCACATATGGAACGTTAAGGTTGTCATTGTGTGGAACGAAAAAAAATGGAACATAGCATCTAGAGAGTTGAATTCTAGTTCTGGATTTGTCCCTTAGCTGTATAACCTTGGAAAAGTTGTTTAACTCCCTGCGCTTCTGTTTCCTCCACTTAAAGTTTTGAGAATTGCAAACTCTGCCTTGCTATCCCCCTCAGTAGCTTCAATTCCTGAGCAAGAACTCCCCATAAGCTGCAGACAGTTAAGTTTTCTCCGCACACTCCCTTTGCCATTCACTCTCTTCCCTATTTTTTCACAGCATAAGCCTAGTATACAGACACTGTCACTTGCAGCAGCCCCTTTAAAGTGCCTACTGCTAATGCACCTGCTATCTTAGGAAAAATTCTACTTTGTACCTCATTCTGGAGTGTGTTTTAAAATCTTAATATGATTCTTCTTTTCCCATTCTCTCAGCACATTTTGGAAATTGCTTCCTTCAATGCCATTTGACGTAAATTGAGGAAAGTAAACTCATTTTAATATTTGAAATATAAATAGAAACCAAATAATAGGTGAATAAAATATTTGAGTGTTGCTCTTGGCTCTGCAGCCTACCATTTACAAGCATTGTGGCAAGTTTTGTAACTACCGTTCCTTTCCTACAAATACGTGATTTCCCAGCTGAAGTCACTCTCATTTCCTTTTGCACACGTTCCATAATATTTTTTGTCATTTATCCATACTTAAACTAACAAATACATTTAAAGCTAACAAATAAACACTTTTCTTAAGTTATTCCTTTGCTAAGTATGCTGCTGAAAGCAAGGAGCCCTGACCATCTATGAGTTAGGAGTCTCATTCTCATGTTTTAGGTACCATATCAAACATCTGTACCTAATCTAGAAGATTCACAAACACAAATCATGTTCACAGAAGTTCTCAAATTGCCCTTCTTTACCTCAGGCAGTTTGGGAAGGTCCACATTTTGAGAAAGAGAACGCACGCAACATCTGAGTATCCAGGACAGAGCGTGGCAGTCAAGTATGAAGGAAAGAAATGGAAATAGAGGAGATGGCCAAAGATGATTAGAGGCTATACGTAAATTAGGTCTGTTTATCTGTGTTAGTCTATTCGGACTGCCATAACTAAATACCATAGACTGCATGACTTAAACAACAGAAATGTATTTTCTCATAATTCTTGAGGCTGGGAGTCTGAGATCAGGGTACAAGTATAGCTGGGTTCTGGCGAGGACTCTCTTCCAGGCTTGCCTTCATGCAGTGTGGCAAATAGAAGGAGAAAGAAATCTCTCTTTTCTTATAAGGCCACAGACCTTTTGGGTTAAATCCCCAATTTTATGAGTTCATTTAACCTTAATTACCTCCTAAAGATCTTCTCTTCATATATTGTCATATTGGGGGCTTGAACATATGAATTTGGGGAGGACACAATTCAATCTATAGCACTATTATTATAAAAGTAACGAGGAAAAACATTGACAACATCACAAACTGTATTGAATCAAAACAACACTTTACAAACAATATGTATTAATTATGTGAGTGTGGGTGTATTTATACATATTTCCATGCATGTATATATTCATGTAGAAATTATCAGAAACATATGCTCAGTATGGTTGATAGTTGCTTCTGGGAGATCAGATTATGAGTGATACCTCATTCACTTTAGTTTTTACTTACATAATTTCCTATAATTAGGAAAAATAGTATTCATAAATGTTACCTGAGTAAAACATACTCTGGAAAATAATCTGCTAACTTTTATAGTGATTTGTAACGCTTTAACTCAGGTCACTATAAGTGAAACTATTTCTCTGTTCCAGTGAACTCTCAACCTCAGAATGCTTTTGTCAGTTCTCCTGCAGTGTAAATTATGAGATTATTTCTAACCTTGTCAGATTCCGGTGACATACTGCCTACTATAATATAATAGAAGCAATTCATAAAATATTCTTTCACCTGAACCAGTTTCAAGTTCTGTGGCTTTACAACTGCCATTGTTCTTGTTCTGCACAGAACATTTAGTACAGGGGATACTTTATAGGACTGATTTTACTTGCTAATTCTCCATTGTTATTCTGGCATTAAAGTGGCATTATAGAAGGATGCAAAGATAGTGATGAAAGAGATCTGTGCTCATGTTTGTGCTCTGCAAATGCTTTAAAGGTGTGGCACGTGACACTGAGCCAGTGCGTCCAGGTTGGGCCTGGGGCAGACATAAAATCCTAGATTAATAAACACCTGTTACCGGAAACCTCATCATGGAATTCTTGGAGAGTAGAACAACGGAGCACCCTGCAGTCTTCACAGGCAGCAGCCACAGTAAGCAATGTTCAGCACTTGCTGTGCCTTTGGAGTGCACACAGCGTGACCCTACTTCAGCAGCTCACAGAAGGTGAGCCATCTTCCATCATGCAAGGCAGTGGAGAGTTTCCTAAAGGAAGTTGTGTTCCAATCCACAAAAGCACTGCACCGAGCCCCAGGTGTAGGTCATTGGATTCAGGTGTGAGGCACAGAAAGCAGCAGGGTAGGGCTTTTGGTATGCACGATTCCATGCAAAATCTTTGCATAATTTAGGCATTTGATTTTGCAGTTTATAAACTCTTTCAGTGGCATCCAAACTTGCTTTATGATGACTTCTGGAATAATATGTGCCTTTTTAAATATGAAATATCTATGCTTGCCATGACATTAAAATGACTGGGAAGCAATGAGTTAACCAAATAGCATTTTGCTGTCATCTAAATTCAACCCAATTATGAGAATGTAAAGCAAAGGATAAAGATTTAAGATATTTGTTATTAAAGTAAAAATCATTAAATATGCAGAGTCAGTGTCTCTGCCCACTTAGCTGTCTTTTTGAATAATGGTCTAATCTGAAGAAGGCTTAAAATTCAATTCATTTAGTATTTCCTCTGCTGCTGAGCGAAACCTAGTGCACATGGCTCTCTAAGATACTCCGCTTAGTTGTGTCTTCAGTCACACACTCCTCTGACTGGCAGCTTACCCATCATAGGGCCAAGAGACCTTGAAGAGTGTTTATTTCACATTCCACTAATTAGGCTGCATGTTTGACCTTACTAATCTCCTCAGAAGAACCTGAAGAGAAATAATGTGTATTTTTAAAATAATACCGAGAGAAAGCTAGTATGAAAGGCAAAATTGAAGCCCTAGACAAGATTTTTCAAGAGCTGCAAATATCCATACCTGTTTATGTTATCTTAGGACCTCTTATTTTCTTGATCTGAAAATTAGGGTTAATATTTGTCCACCAAAGATTTCTGATGCTCACAAGGGAGGGTCTATCTATATGATGCCATCAAGTTCATTTTTGAAGCATCACATGTTATAAACAGTACTAATATTCGAGGAGTTCACATTGGAGAATCTTTCAATGATTTGACTTTCTTTATAAAATATAAATACCAGCATATTCAATTACATCAACATGTTTTGCTTGAAAACACCCAAACTCTTTTTCTGTTTAGTCTATTAGTTTCTATTTATAATATGTGTTTGCTGTTCTCTTTAGACTCAATTACCTCAGAAAACTGTGAGAGCAACAGAAGTACTTTGTTGATATTAAGATTTGTTTCTTTATAAATGATGACCTTATCTTTTATCTGCCTTTCTTGGTCTTATAAAAAGCAGAACAGAAACATCCAGAAATCTCAAATTCTTCCTGAGTTTTATTCACTTTTCTTCTACCCTCATAGCAGTCTACAATTTTAAATCTGATGAAGGGAAGGAAGCTAATATCATGGTTCCCAAGGCTTTATTTTTGTTTATTGGGGTTCAGAAAACATACCCCAAAGTATGGTACTTTGGTGTGCTGAACACTTTGAATTAAAAAAAAATTAAAAGGCCTTAGAAATTGCCTCAGAATCTAGGCCTCTCTGACCTTCTCTTGTTTCTCCCCCTAGTGCACAGAGGGGCTCTCTCTAAATTTCCCTCCTTTGACTGAGGGAAGTTATTCCAAAGGAAATGCAACTGTCATTGGCCCCCCTCCCTAGAATTTACATTAACCAGAAAAGACTAAGTCTTATTACAATAAGGGGAAATAAAAGTCTCCATGCTTAGGACGTCATGCCTGGACAGACGTTTTACTTATTCTGTCAACTATTTTTCTAAGACTAGTAGTTACCTGAGAGGCTTTATTTGGATAATAAGGCAACCTTTGATCACAGAGCATTTCTGCCCTCACCTTCCCATAACTTGTTACTACCAGAACCCAGAGGAACTTTGTTTCAGACTATGGTCTGTTCTTTGGGTTCATTCATTTCCCCTAAAATCATTTGATCTTCCTATAAATTGCCTACATTCCCCACTTCTCTCCCCCTCTATGGAGAGGGTATTCAAACTCAACCATCTGGCTCTCCTTTGAGTCAGTCTCATATTTTGTGTGGCTCCCATGTACATGTGCATGTTAATAAATTTGTGTGCCTTTTCTTGTATTAATCTGTTCATTGTCAGTTTATGTCAGCAGACTCACTTAATCAAACCTTCAAAAGAAAAGTTTAAACTTTCCTGCACATTCTCTACATAAGTAGAAATATGAAATTGTGGTTGAGAACCTGAGTTCAAGAGTTAACAAAACCACAGTTCAAATCCCATTCTCACTGTGGAGCCCGAAGCTTATTTAACCCCAATTTCTTCATCTTTAAAATAACGTAATAATTCTCAGAGCTCTGTTTGAGGATGAAATAACAAGCATATAATAAGCAAATCATGAGGCAAATGGTGACTACACAATAAATCTTACATTACTATTATCTACAAAAGTTCAATATGACATAGTTATTATTATTCTCTTTACTATAGAAAAATAAAGACTGAAATTATATCGTAGTTAACCTGGCTGGAAAATCACAATATATGTCTTTCTGACTCCAAACTATATTTTTCCTGTATATGCAAATATAGATATATTAGGTATTTTAGTTTTAAATTTTAAGAGTCTAGGTCATCAAGCTCTGGAAAGAAATTAAAAATAAACAAAAACAGAAAACCTGATGGTTACTCTTTGGTCCTCGAGAGAACATATATTTATAGTTAATGAAATCTAAGCAGAATGGCCCGCCTCAACCTTTTCATCTTCAAATTCATCTAGTCCTGGCTGTCAAACACTGACAGGAAATATTCAGGCTGCTTCTTTGCTAACCGAATTTGTTTATTTGTTTGTCTCTTTCTCCCCTACTAGGCCTACATTAACATTTTCTTTCTTTTATGAAAAAAAAAATTTCAAATGCAAAGAGGAAGCAAAACACTTAATCCACTCTAGTAGGTTTGTGAGACATATGGCCTGTGGAGTAATTTAATCCAGCCCACCATGGAATCTGAAAATTGCTTCTTCTATCCCCTGCTGTACCTGAATCTGAATGCAGGAAGAACAGTCTCAAAAACAAGAGCTCCTGAGTACTGTTTCTAAGGGGCAAGGCCACAGGGGTGTGCAACAGTGGGGGTTTATGAATTCAATTCACTCATATTCTGAGAAAGGAAGAGAAATGACTATAGTTCCACTCTCTTTTACAGAGCTCTGGATTAGAATAGAAAGAAAAGAATTCAAAGCTTCTGACTCATTTAGAGAAAATACAGAGCCAGATCTGACCCAGGACCAGAAGGGGAGTTTCTGGAAATTCAAATAGTTCCCATTGATAAACTAATCCCTTGATGAGACAAAACTGATATTGTCAACTTTTCAATAATGATGGTGCTTCGTGCAAACTGTACCCCACACGCAATTTAAAAGCCGCTGAGTTATGTTGCTTGGTGCACACACTTTAAGAACTGCTGATTTTTGAGATTCTTTAGAAAAAAATAATACGTAACTTTGCCTAACCCCTAACCTTTTTAAAAAGGTTCATGGATATTCTTCTTTGAGTACATTTAATTAAAATACTTAGTGATGCCCCTTTGCAAAAATAAAAGGCTCTCCATTTTGAGGAGTTATACCCCCTGTAATAGTCTCATAAATTTCTTACCTCGTAAGGCCTCCTCCAATTTATTTTATTTTATTATTTTCTCTTTCTTGGGTTCCTTAGTGGGCTTTCATTACCCATAGGCCTGGAGCATGTCCAAGCATGAACATCATAATTACATTAAGTTAATCCAGTGGCCAAGAAATGTAATTCTTCATAAAGTATTATTAGACTTCTCCAAGAAACACAATTTGGTAGAGATATTTTCAAGGATTAAAATAGTTTCTTTTTTTCCAGCAAATTATCCTCATTATATCCCAGAACATAGCCAGGCACACACAAGTTGGCATGCAAGCTTCCTTTAACTATGTGGCATTTCTGAATTTGGAATTAGAGAATCTTTTGCTTTACCTTAGTTTTGTCTCTTCATCCAGCTGTTCATTCAGTTAATCTATTTAACAAATATGTTTGAATATTTTTATATCTGTAAGGCCTGTGACATAGGCAAAGATGAAAAGCCAAAGTCCCTGAGGGCTAGTTGAATGGATTAGTCATGTCATATTTGCTCTATGAACCTGGCCAAGTCACTTAAACTCCCTGAGTTCCAGTTCCTGCATTTATTAAATGAGGATACTACTGCATCATAGTCTTATTGGGAAAATTAAATGAAGTTACCTATGTAAAAGTGACTGGTAAACCCCAGGTGTTCAAGAAATATTAGTTGGTGATGATTTCACTCCAGATTCATATAAATAAAACACAGTTAACATGGAATTATTAATACTGCTACTGTCCCTGTCACTCTTTCTATGACCAAGAAGGACCTTTTCCCTGAGAAATGACCTTTCACCAACCTCTTTTTTCTGTCCTAAAACTGTGCTGGGCCCTGTACATCTAGTCTCAGTCTGGTGTATTTGCCTTCCCATTTCTTCATTCTTGGGGGTGCAGCGAACCCAAACACTGCCCCAAGTAATGGGAATCTTCTCTATACATTTTCAGCACCTGTATTTTTGGAGCCAAGGATTGACCAATAACTTAGTGGTAAAATAGGGGAATTGCCCAAACATATGCCAGTGACTATGACCAAGTTCCTTGATATTTTTTCTCCTTACTTGTAAAATATGGATATCTTTTTTAAATGAATAAAATACCCATTAGGGTTTTAATTATGGAAATTAAAAAGTAATGAGGCACACCTCACCCAGGTGATCGAAGTCAACATCAGTAGTGATAAATCATGTTCAAAGTATGTACACTTGGTAAAATATGATGAAAATGACACTCGACCTCTGTAGTCTTACTCCCCAAACCCCATAATCCCTGTCTAATGATGAGAAAAACACTAGACAAATTCCAATCATAGGACATTCTACAAAATACCTGACCTGTCAAGGTCATCATAAACAAGGAACACTGGAAAAACTTACAGCCAAGAGGAATCTAAGGAGATACGGCTTTTAAATGTAATGTGATACCCTGGATGTGACCCTGAAACAAGAAAAGGCCACTAGATAAAAACTTAGGATGTCTGAATCAAGTACGAACTTTAGTTAACAGTAATATATCAATACTGATTCATTAATTGTAGCAAATATACCATGGTAATATGTTACTAATAAGAGAAATTGCATGTGATGTGTCTGTATGTATGCAGAGAGACATTAATATATTGGGCTAATGTAGGCAGCTAGGTCAGCTATTTCTACTACTCTCAAGCAAAATATACATTTCCCTAGGTCCAGTTACCATTATCTTATTTCCTGTGAGCATTTAGAATAAGATTAACATGGGTTCTTGAAATTAGTAACCTGAATAATCTATTGAATGTTCTAAAATTTTGGTTTCTTCATCTTTCAAAAGATTATAATAGCATCTACCTCATAGACTTATTGTGAAGATTAAATATAGAAATCTGTAAAAACACCTGATTATATAGTTTAAATACAAAGGTACTCAAAAATTCCCTCTGGCATTTTTTTTTTTTTTTGCCTGGAAATGCAGACCTACTTAATTTTGTATGCATATAGCTCACACACTGATATGCACTGATATGCACACGCATATTTATTTTCTACATTTGAGAAACTCCTGAAATTTTACTTTTTCCAAGAAGTCTTACCTGGTGACTCTGAAAAGACACAAAGATATTTTTCAACACTCTACTAGAAATACGAAGTGTGAACATTGACATAATAGGCTTAATAGACACTAGTGTTTGCATACACTTTACACAAATATATTCAGCCATTCACTGCACAAACATTTCAGAGGGGCTGTTATGTGTCAGAAGCTGCTAGGTGATAGTAACAGAGAAATAAATAGACTACATCTTCTACCTTAAAAGGACCTCAATTATAGGAGTAAATAATATCCAAACACAGGAGATAGGTTCAAAAAACTAGAGTACATACACACAGAGTGGAGTAATATTCAGCTGTAAAAGGGAATGAGGAAGGGCCGGGCACAGTGACTCATACCTGTAATCCTAGCACTCTGAGAGGCCGAGGCGGGTGGTTCCTTTGAGCTCAGTGCAAGACCACCTGTCTCTACTAAAAGAGCGAGACCCCGTCTCTACTAAAAAAATACAAAGAAATTAGCTGGACAACTAAAAATATATAGAAAAAAATTAGCTGGGCATGGTGGCACATGCCTATAGTTCCAGCTACTCGGGAGGCTGAGGCAGAAGGATTGCTTGAGGCCAGGAGTTTGAGGTTACTGTTAGCCAGGCTGATGCCTCCGCCCTTCTAGCCCAGACAACAGAGTGGGACTCTGTCTCAAAAAAAAAAAAACGAAAAGTAACAGAGGCATCCAAGGCGTGAAAGAAAGGTACATTGGGATGTATTTGTAAAAAGGGAGGTGAGAAAGGAGAACTTGCGTGATACATTAGCAGGTTAATCTTAGATGAGAATATATATAGAAATTGAGGATTAGAATTTCATTCTCTTTAAACTTTGAAGACTGCTGCCTCAGAGGACAATCTACAGAATTGCCCAATGTAGAAAAGGGACAAATGAATGTAGTAACCAAAAATATCGTCCCGAAGCATGACCCTGGAGAAATCATGAAGCATGGAGACACAGGGATTGTTTTAGAAAAAGCGCACGAAGCGGCTGAAGCAGGCAGTTCAGGATTAAAGTCCTACAACTCTGGGTTGCTAGGGATAGAAGTAAGGGTGGGAGTGGCAGGGATTGAGTACGGTGATGGCGGGTGGTCTTCAGGAACCTTTCACCTTCAGATGATTGGAAATTTTTATGTGAAACCTTTCTTTGAATCTCATGGGAAAATGTAATATGAAAAAAATTATAAAACAGGAGCATATAAAGGGAATTACATACTTTTATTTGCTAGTTTTAATATTTTATTTGTTTGCTGTCTTTTGTAGTCAAGTAAAAAATTCAAGGCACTATAGAGCTATACTGTCCAATAGGACAGCTATAGTCACAGGTGGCTATGAGCTCTTGAGCTATTGAGCACTATGTAGCTAGTCAGAGCTAAGATATGCTGTGTGTGTACAATGCATACCAGATTTCAAACACTTGCAAATGAAAAATGGATGTTACATATCTCATTAATAATATTTTGTATTGATTATATCTTAAAATGACTATGGGAAGAGGTTAGGTTAAATAAAATACATTATTAAAATTAATTTCAACTTTCTTTTGATTTTCTAAAATTTAGATGTTAAAAAATTTTAAATTATATTCCTGGCTGACATTTTCTCTGGGATAGTGTGGGGCTAAAGCTTCTTATTTATCTGAGGAATTGTTTTAATCAAAATCATTTTGTGTAGTGTTAGAGTCACTTAAATCATGGTAATAAAGAAAATTTTAAAACATAGGGAAACAGTAAGTTCTCTTAATGGTATTCCTAAAAAATAGACATGTAAATAAATGTTCAAGATACATCAACTAAATAAAACATTATTTAAACAGCATGGTGCATTATGCTCCCAGATATGAAAAAAATTAAACATATACATAGATAAAATAACCGGAAAGTTCTTCACAAAGATTTTAATATTGGATTTTCCCTTAATGATGGGAGTGTATGTGATTGTAGTTTTTTATTATATGTTTATATTTCCTAATTATCCCAAATAAACATACATTATTTTTATTGTTAATCTTTAAGACAGTATAATAGGAATATATCCTTTTATTACCTATTTACAAAATAATAAAAATTATATGTAGAAAAAATCAACAGAGGCAATGAGAAATGTTTATTTATTGTTAGGAGGCTATAAGAGGATAACTAAATTATGTGATAGATGATAAGTATTTTAGGAATACTTACAGTTCCTTTCCTTCATTGTCCATTATCAATTAGGACTTCTTATTCTCTTCCACTATCAATAAACTTCAAAGTAATGGGCTTCAATGACTACAAGGCATTACATTTTCCTGAAAATACCAGAAGAGACATGAAAAGAATTTGCTCAATTTTTCAAAAACATTGTCTGAAAGAAAAATCTGTCTACTTCACCACCACAAAAAAGACCAAGTGTATAAAAAGCATTTCATAGACCTGATCCTAATACAAAACAAAAATAGGAATTACATATTTGATTGGCAGAGATCTTTGATATAATTCCAAATATTCAGCTATGGTTTACAAACATAGACAATGGAAAATGAGGGGAATTCTCTCAGAATTTGTATCCTTAGTGTTTACTTTTAAAAATTGTGTTTAATTCATTAAAGCAGTAATTTTCCAGTGATATTCAGCTGAAAGAGAATTCTGCCATACCCAAAAGTATCTAACTTATAATCAAGGAGCCATTTCCACTGGGACAATGAACCTGTTTCCGAGTTATGTCTCAAACAGCCATGTCTGTCTCATAAGCATCAACCACGTGACTTTTTTAAAGGGTGAAGGTATACAACCCAATATATGAGAAATATTGATGTCTAAAGCCTTCTGAATGGCAACAGCAAAATGACTGGTTAATTAAGAAATGGCAAAGTAGTCTAAACTCAGCAATGAGGCAATGGCTCAGCATTTATACTGCTCACTGATCTGCTTTTTAATCTTCTCCAGTTCATCAACTTCTTTCTTTTCTTAATAACTACTTTATTGGTTCTAGTTTTTCCTGAGGCTGTGGGAATGGAAGAAAAGTCTTGTGTGAAAATTTCAGGGCTATGCTCATGCTGCCTTTCTCCAGTGATTCATTTCAACACTCATGACTTAATGGGCCAACACTGTCAGCAAAAGAAGACTGTGCTGTTACATCTCCGCATTACAGCTGGCATCACGAGAGGTAAGTAAGTGGATATAGATGTAGGTGGAAATAGGTGAAAGACAGCCATTTTAGAAAAAGTGGTATGTGCTATGAAGGAGAGTTGTACATGTGTTCAAAATGTTCTAAGAGCACAGGGGACAGAGTAATTCAGAGCAATTCTGTCCTGCTTAGTGAAAAAGGCTGTGAGTTTGAAGAAGACTTCACAAAGGGGCATGATATTTGGATCTACCCTTGCCAGGCAAAGAGTTGAAAAGAAGTGGTGAGGATGTTCTAGACCAGTGGTTGTCAGACTTCAACAGAGATCACTGGCCCCTACCGCAGAGTTTCTGATTGAGCTGATCTGCAGTAGATTCTAACAAGTCCCCAAGTCATGCTGATTCTGCTGTTCTGGGAACTCATACTTTGAGATTCACTTTTCTAGGCCAAGGGAACAACAAAAGTTTGATCAATTCTCCGACAATACTTCCCTTTCTCACCATCACTAATCTATAATACATACTCACATAAACATTGACCAAGGAAAAAGATCATGGTTTCACGTCTAAAGTTAATCAGGCCCTTACAAGGCATCATTCTGAGATTTCAACTTGGTCTTTACAGGTAGAGTGGGACAACAACTCAGTAACTGGAGGTTTCTTGGTCCTCGGTAGCCGTAGTGAACCACAGTTTGAAAGCTGGAGTAGGAAGGAGATGAAATGCAGGAATGAACGGTGCAGCTGTGTGAATGCAAACTCTTTTGAGGACTAGAATGGCTTAGTGGGTGATGGAGCAGTTAGAAAATCATCTTTGCTCTGAGTTTAGACTTTACTGATTATGAAAATTTGAGAGTTAATCTTTATTCTACGGAGGTACATGCTTTTGGTGTGTGTGCAGGTATATGATTGGTTATCCACTAAAAACCTGAGAAAAACAAAGAAGCATAGCTGTAACTCACAGTAGCTGTATTGACAGAATTTGGTGGGACTATGCTCAGCCTGAAATGTGCTGGAGGAGACCAAAGTCCACCTTAACCATTCTTCAAGAGTCTCCAGGGAAGTATTCTAACCTGAATAACTCTGTAGGGGGAGAGGGATGAAGGTTACGGTAACTGTAACAACCTATGGGTAAGAGATGAGGTTTCCCAAAGATGGATCATGATTTTCATACCTGAGGTTAGGTGACGTTACTCTCTGAAAGGACAGTAAATCCAGGATAAAGGGAACAAGATTGGCACATGGGATGCACTTATAAACACACACTCTGTGAAGGGTTTTAATCTGGGGGTACTTTCGTCTTTGTGGGAAATACAACATTTGGTTCATAGTTTTAAGTTCGCTCCTTCACATTTAATTTGCTTTAGTTTTTCCTAAGCCTACGATATAGTGTGGCATGTTCGTATAACTATGTGGTGGTCTTTTCAAAGGAAATAAGGAATAAAATCATAAGAGGGAATGAGTGTTGTCTCCTCCAAACAAGTAACTGCTCGGAGACTTTTTCAGAGGTGTCTTACATCCTTTGCATCACAAGGAAAACTGCAATACATGGATTCTATGCCCCAATGGACCGCAAAGTCAGCAGTGACTCAAAGTGGTGTGGTCCAGGGCCAGCAGGAGCACTCACCATGGAAAAGCTGCAGCTGGGTGGATAACTGGGAGTGGGTGCAAAACTGTTGCTCATGCACACACATTGCTACAATATTTAAAGGGTTGGGGGGAGCTGACACTTTGGAAAAACTTAACAAAAGGCCTACCCAGGCCTTTAGAAGAACTCCTGGGAGTGACAGGCCCTGAAGTTTAAGTTTCATTAAATTTCATTTGCTTCATTTGCACATAAATCTGCCTGTCACATTGCTCCACTTTGGTCAGGATCCCATAACTGGTATCTCCCTCTCCTGAGTCCTAAATTCCTGTCTCAGTTTAGCAAGTCCCCACCTGGATGGAATATAAGGTCATCATGGGCTGAAACTATTTTTTTTCATCAAAGCATAATATACATACATGAAGATATATATTTCTAAATTATATAGCTTGGTGGTTTCTTACAAATTGAGCACATCTATAAACCAACACCCCAGAAAGCCCTTCCTTCCAGTCCCAACACCATCCCCCCACCTCCAAGCAATCACTATCCTGATTTCTTCCAAGTATGGAGAAATTTTGCCTATAGGTTCACTTTATTAGGAAATCATGCAGTATATAAACTTTGTGTATGACTTCTTTCTTTTAATGTTATATTTCTGAGATTCATCCATATGATTGTGTTTATTTACTGTTTGTTCTCAACAATGTATAGTATTACATTGTGTGATTGCAGCTTATTCATTGATCTTTTGATGACCATTTTGTATTTTTGTGTCCTTGGCTGTTAAAAATATTGCTGCTATAAGCATTCTAGTGTATGTTTTTTGTTAAGTTTGTGCTGTATGCAACTATTGGTATGTAAGTAGGAATGGAAATGCTGGGTCATAAAGTATTCATATATTAAGCTTAATGAATCCTACCAGGCAATTTCCAAAGTGATTATACTAATTTATATTCCCATAAACTGGCCTGAGAGTTCTAATCATTTTGCACCCTGACCAAAACTTCATGATGTCTTTTTCATTTTAGCAATTCAAGTGGATGTGTATAGTATCTCATGATGGTTTTATTGGAATTTCACTTATGTTTAATGATGTGGATCATTTTTTCAAATGTTTGTTGGATATTTGGATATCCTTTTTTATAAAGCATCTCTTCAAGTCTTTTGAACATTTCTCTATTGGTTCATCTGCTTTTCTTATTGATTTGTAGGAACTATTAGTATGTTCAAGATAAAAATGATTTATGAGATACAAGAATTTCAAACATCTTTAAGTCAAGATCTTATCTTTTGATTTCTGAATGGTAACTCTTGATGAAAAGAAGTTCTTCATTTTAATCTAAACTAATCTGTCTCTTTTCTTTCTTATATGGTTAGAGCTTTTTGTACCTTGTTCAAGAAATTTTGGGGTACTCCAAAGACCCAAATATGTTATTCTAAATTTCCTCTTAAAGTTTTATGTTTACTCTCCATATTTAGATATGCAATCCATTTAGAATTGACTTTTGTGTACAGTGTGAGGTTTGAATCTGTATATAATGCTATTTTTTCTTCATATGGATAAACATTTGACTCAGCACTATTTACTGAAATTATGTTTGAAATTAGCATTCTTTCCCTATTGCTCTGAACTCTTTGTTAATATGTCTGGAGATTTTTGTTTTATAATTTATTTGTATTCTGAAATATGGGAATATATTGAGTGAGGAGTGCCCAGGAATGGAAAACCAGGGAACAGAATAAAAAGGAATTACATTCAGGTACATGGGGTTGTCACGCTGACAAAGACAAGCGCTACAGAAGACACAAAAGAAGCCAGGCAACGGGCACTGAAATGTTCCCCAATAAACTGTTTAAGATTCCTGAACAACCACATTTACAGGCGGAGGTCCCCAGGCATCAGTCATGGGAGCCTTCTTCCTTGTTGTAGGAACAAAATTGGGTTTAAGATAGTGTGAATTATTTTCAGAAAACAGAGTTTTTTTACAGTTGAGTTTGCTCAACTGTAAAATAGGGATAATAATTCCTCTCTCACAGGGTTACTATGAAAACAAATGGGTAAATATATTTGAAACTCTCAGAAATTTATCCAGCTTATATATAATGATATATAAAGTTTTAACAA
Organism: Lepilemur ruficaudatus; assembly: GCA_963574885.1. Classification (NCBI taxonomy): domain Eukaryota; kingdom Metazoa; phylum Chordata; class Mammalia; order Primates; family Lepilemuridae; genus Lepilemur; species Lepilemur ruficaudatus. The sequence continues at coordinate 6,822 of CAUYRT010059383.1, read as the reverse complement.
TATTATTGTTGTATTTACTATCAAGGTCCTGGATTTCCCATCCCCAGATACAATTTATATTGTTTCCACAAAAGAAAGGAACACACTATGCTTTGAAAATTTTTGTGAGAAAGCAGCTTGCCCAGAGATTGTGCTTACTTATTATTTTAACATTTCTATCCAAATCTAAAAGGGAAGAGGGTGGAAATACAACCCTGCCCCCTCAGGACACCCAGTGAGAAAAGGATAATTGTAATGAAATGGCATCAAAAGCCATCGCTGTTACCCAGAAAAGGTTATAAAAGTGTTAGAACACTGTTTCCCTTAAAAGTAATCATGTCCTTAGATCTTAAAAATCAGTTGTGAGTAATTTTCACTCTGTCAGTTCATTAATTGTGACAAATGTGCCATACTAATGTAACATGTTAATAGTATGGAAAGCTGGACGTGGGGAAAAAAAACAATTGGACTCTGTGTTTTATGCCGTCATTGTATCTGTTTCTTATTCCAATCACTTTACTTATTACACTTAATATTTTGTAAACTTTTTATTGAGACATAATATACATTAGAAATGTGCATATCAAAAATATACAGATCTGTGAGTTTTCAAAAACATTTAAATTTTACATTGTTGTATCTTGACCTATAATATTAGACTATGATCTAATCAGTGGTTCTCTATAATATTTCTAGGCCCTATTACAGTGACTGGAAGAAATATTAAACAAATGTTAGACACTCATTTTTTCTTATTGACATTTTGGTTTCCAATTATTGACTGTACAGCGATTTATTAATCCTTTTTAATACTATGAAGTTGCTACTGTTACTGACATTTTGCTGATGAGAAAACAGTTTGCGTTTCTTGCTTAAATTAAATGGGAGATTGAATTATTGGCTCCAATACTTCCTCCCGTCTAGAAATCAAGACTATTGCCATAAATTTTGCAGTTTCCCCTCCCACCATATGAAGGAGGATTTTTCCCTCGGCCTTGACTCTGGGCTCAGCCATGAAACTTGCTTTGGCCTATTGAAAATTAGCAGATATAATGCAAGCAGAGACTTGTAATGTGCATCTGCAGTCCAGCACTCCTGTGCCCCTGCCATTTCCATTAAAAAAGCTTCCCCTGTCAGGCTGTTGCCCCCTCAGGCTGAGCCCTAGAATGAGACCATGAAATAGGACTGAGCCAATGAAAGCCAGGCTGGACCAGCTGACCTGCCGACATGAGTGATTCAATTAAGTGCAGCAGAAACACCTCAGTCAACTCAGTGTTTAAGATAGCTGAATGCTACTGAGCCTAGTTTCTTATGTAGCATTAGCTCACTAATTGAGCAAATATTAACAGATGTGACTGACTCTCAGATTGTATTTTTAAGCACAGTGCAATTCTCTCTCTTCTACACTACATTTTGTAACCTTCCATCAAGGGTTTAGACCTCCCGTCCATGTATTGTCTGTTTCTGCTTCAATAAAAAATGTTTTTAAAACTACAGAAAAAGTACTGTCGCTTCCTCCCTCTCTTTCTGTCTTTTTTCCTTCTTCCCTCCCTCCCTCCCTCTCTACCTTTGTCATGCATACTGTTGTACTACTTGCCTAGATATTCTATTCCACTTACTATGACTAATTTGCGATTGATATCCCACACACTTTATATAAAACCTTATTTGTCTTCTTCCTTGACCAACTGTTGGGAATTATTCTCTACCGAACTTTTCATAGTTTGGTAAAGGCTCAGGAAGAGAGCTAATCATAGTTGATGGTCCTGGTACGCTCTTTCTTTTGTATTGTTTTAAAAGTTAAAAAGTCTCGTATTTGGGTTTACTTCTCATAGACAGCAATGTTACCTGTTTCCTTGGGTAGATGACAGCTTTGGGTATTGGATCATTTTTCTATTCAGCGTGGAGACTTGGAAAATAGTGATTTCTAGAAGTTTTTCTGCTCGCGTTGACAGCCTATCGTGGAAGGTGGGAACTTCTACACATTAGTGGTTTTTCATTACTCTCCTCTAACCTGCCTGCTCACGCTCTAGGTTGATTTCTCTCCTAATTGATAGAAAGAATTCTTAGGATTTACTTCACTGATCTTCTTTCCCTGTTAATTCTTCTAAAAGCCGGGAGAGGCTTAGGAGCTATAAAGGCAAGCCAGACACTTCCATTTTATTCCTAGTTTACCACTTTTTTAGTTGATGAAATTAATTTCCTTATTTAGTTGCCAGTGTTAATTTATGTTCCTTATTTTTTTAAATTTTTTGTTCGTATCGTTATATATGGAGGGGACACATTTCTCTATGTTTTCCAAGATGTTAGCTATTGCAACTGCATCATCAACGTGACTCTTTGGCCTTTCTTCGATGTTTAGTTGATAAAGTGAAGCAGCCATTTTCAAGGTTTTCCTTTTTAGCTGTCATTTTACATTTCCATTTTATTTAGTTTTAAAATATAATAGTGCTACTGAGGTATAATTCATATGCCATAGCTTTAAATCTTTCCATTTAAAATATAGAATTTGGTGGTTTTAGTGTACTCACAGAGTTGTGTAACCATCGCCACAATCAATTTTAGAACATTTTTGAAAATGACATGCCTATTATTTTTTGTTTGTTTGTTTTTTTTCATTTATCCTCCTTGGTAATCTCTGTGCATCCTGGACCTGTTGTTGGACCCATTGTCTGACCTTAATTTCGAAAAAAATTCTCAGTCCATTATTGTTTCAAATCTTTCTTCTATTCCTTTGTTTTTTTTCCTTCTGGTATTTCCACTACACCTTGGTTACACTTTTTTGTAATTGCTCCACAATTCTTACATATTATGTTTTTCCCCCCCCCCCTAGTCTTTTTGCTTTTCAGACTTAGAGGTTTCCATTGATATATTTCCAGTTTAGGGACTTTTTCCTCTGCCATGTCCAGTCTACTAATGAGCTCATGGAAGGCATTCTTTATTTCTGTAGCAGTGTTTTGGTTTCTAGCATTTCTTTTTGTTTCCATCTTAGGATTTCCATCTCTCTGCTCACATTGTCCACCTATTCTTGCATGTTCTCTTCTTTATCAATTAGAGCTGTTAGCGTATTAATTATGCTTTTAAATTCCCTCTCCGATAATCTTAAAGTCCCTGCCATGTCTGGTTCTGATGTTTTCTCTGTCTCTTCAAACTGTTTTTTGCCTTTTAGTATGCCTTGTAATTTTTTCTTGGTAGTTGGACCTTATGTATGAGATAAAAGGCACGGCTATAAATAGGGCTTTAGTAATGTGGTAGTAAGGTGTGGGTGAGGAAGCATTCTATAAACCTATTATGCAGGTAGATCTCAGTCTTTAAGTGGGCCTGTGCCTCTGGACTGTAAACTTCACACATGTTTCTCAGTTCCTCCCTCCTTAAGCGGGACAGGATGTTTAGAATGGGCTGCAGTAAGGTATTTTCCTTCTTCATGTGGAAGTCTTAAGTGGACTGGCATTGGGTAGCTTCCTTCCCCCAGATCATTAGCCTCTGATAAATCTCCAGGAGGTTAGGCTCTAGTTAACTAGTTTCCTTTGGGAGCAGATATTGTTAAGAACAAAGTGTTCTTACTTCCAAATGGATCATTTCCCCTCCCCCTTGCAGGAAACACTAGGGTATTTCTCTGTGATATTTTCTGTGAGAACCTGGTTGAGTTCTGGGAGGTAAAACTCACTAAAGTGTAGGGACCTCCTTATGATTAGGTGTCACTGAAGTTTTTAATGCTCCAAGTTGTCCATATCTAGCCTCTAACAGTTTGTTAATTACAGCTGAGGTGATTGACAGCACTGGGGCAGAGCTCTGGATGTTTGTGCTCTTCATATCTGCCCGTATCTCCAATATTTGGGGCAGCAGTTTCTCTATGACCTCATTTCCTTAATGGATTTAAGAAGTTGCTGATGTTTTTCATTTGTTCAGCTTTTTACTTATTGTTAGGACAGAGTAGCAACTTCTAATTTTCATACATGGAGAACTGGAAACTGGAATTCGTTTTATTTTTCATTATATCCTTGAAATACCAAAATTCACATCTGTCAATAAATTAACACTTAAAAATAACATTTTCAAAATACTTTATAAATAATTTCCAAAGATTTATTGTAATTAAAAAATTTTGTATTGAAATTGCTTCTAAATTTCATAACATAACTTTTATTTAAATTTTCACATTCCTCAAACATTAAGAGCTTGCTTGAAAAAAACAGATTGTTACTTTTTCCTTTAAAAAATACGTGTTCTTCAATTGCAATTAGAAGAAAAAATACAATGTAGTTGTTTTATATAATCAGGTATTACATTATAGAACAAAAGGAACAAAAGTTTTATAGTTTGAAAGCAGGGATTCAAATCTGAACTTTGTCATTTACTAAATAAAAGTTTTCCACACGAGTTTCTCTGGGTGTGAGGTTCTGTATTTGAAAAATAAGAATAGTAACTATATGAATTAGGTTAGAATTATTATATAAATCAAATTGGATAGTACATATGAAATTCCGTATAAACTAAAATCGGGATGCTGATTAAAGTTGTTTTTTCAACACTAAATTAAGAACTCAAAAAATTTCTAAGAAAGTCTGTCAATTAGATGGTTGAAAACAGTTTGAACCAGCAAAGAGGCCACAGCTTGGGCTAATGTGACTTCTTCTCAGCTCAGGTCTTTGGTGACCAAGAAATGATGTGAATGTGGAGAAGGATGACAGTCCCAGCCTTCACCCCACCACTTTCCCAACTTAAGTTTGCTAGACAATTAAAACAGAAAATAAAAACAAATAAAAGAGCTAACCATTCAATGTGTCAGCCAAAAAAACAATGAGAGTGCATTGTGTTTTATTGGAAGTCAATTATTCTCACAAAATAACTCATGTAAAAAAAAAGCTAGTTATATTAATTATTTTTTCTTTCAAAGAGAAATGATTGATGCTAGATATACTAATTAAACTAAGTCACATCAGGTCAAACAAAATTATTTTCTTCCTTAATTCTGTCTGTATCTGAATCACATCATTTCATCTGGTTTTGCTTTTTCTTTACTACTCACTAATTTGTTATTGCTGTTGTTTGTTGTTGGTATTAAGGCAATTTACCTAGATAGACTAAGAGTATTCACAAGTCAACTCAGATCTGAGATTACCTGTTTTGGACCCAGACTTCTGATTCCCAACTGCAGGTAAATGGAATCAAAATGGAAATGTATTAGCTTTTACCAGCTCAGTTCAAGGATAGCATCACACCTGGGCTCAGTCTCGTTCCTATTTCTTTTTTCCCCAGTGGATTCTTGCAAGATATCTTGGGTCAGGTAGGAAAGAGTACAGTGGTTCTGAGTCCAAGCACAGAATGCAGACTGTGTGTGTGTCCAAATACCACCTCCTAATTATGTATGTGTTCATAGGTAGGTCACTTCATCTCTTTTGGCCTCAGTTATCTCATCAATAAAATGGAAATATTTAGAGTACTTCCTTCTTAGAATTGCTAAGAATGTTACAGAAATTGATTTATTAAAGTATTGCCTGGCACATAGTTAGTGCTCATTATTATTAGCATATTCCATAATTTAAATTTTTTTATTTTTATTTTTTGAGACAGAGTCTTGTTCTGTTGCCCGGGCTAGAGTGCCGTGGTGTCAGCCTAGCTCACAGCAACCTCAAACTCTTGGGCTTAAGCAATCCTTCTGCCTTAGCCTGCCAAGTAACTGAGACTACAGGTATGAGCCACCATGCCTGGCTAATTATTTCTATATATTTTTAGTTGTCTGGCTAATTTCTTTCTATTTTTAGTAGAGACGGGGTCTCACTCTTGCTTAGGTTGATCTCGAACTCCTAACCTCGAGCAATTCTCCGGCCTTGGCCTTCCAGAGTGCTAGGATTACAGACAAGGTCTACCACACCCAGTCTATAATTTAAATTCCTAAGATCATAGTATATTTGTTCTAAAAAATATTTGAAATTTCAGCTGGAAAACTTCCCTTTCAAGAAGACAATTCTTTCCTAACACATGCAGGGCTATTTGTTTTTCCTTTGGCCTCAGTACCTTTAAAAATGAGCCCATGTTTAAATCTAAAACCAAACACATTTAGCAATGGTGAATATTCTTTGCTAAAAATAAGATTTACTACCCCCCTCACTCTTAGAATCAAGCTAGGGTTTCCTGTGGTAGTCAGATACTGAAAGCCTGCTGAGAGAACAGCATGTGATGAAATCACTAGAAAAGATGAAAATGCTTATACTCTGGAAATGCATTTTGTAAACACAAAGCCCACTTGGTCTCCTTTCCCCACAGCCTTTGGGGAAATCTCAGAACACTGCAGTAAGATAGCAAGAATGATAAACTCTGGACTCCACTGTAAGAGTTTCAAAAAAGGGAGGCCTCTGACCTAAAGATATTTCAATAATATTCCTCTCTCCTTTTTTTTTTTTTTTTTTTTTTGAGACAGAGTCTCACTCTGTTGCCCGGGCTGTAGAGTGCCCCGTGGCATCAGCCTAGCTCACAGCAACCTCAAACTCCTGGGCTCAAGTGATCCTTCTGCCTCAGCCTCTCAAGTAGCTGGGACTACAGGCATGTGCCACCATGCCCGGCTAATTCTTTTTTTTTACATGTATTTTTAGTTGTCCAATTCATTTCTTTCTATTTATAGTAGAGACGGAGTCTCGCTCTTGCTCAGGCTGGTCTTGAACTCCTGACCTTGAGCTATCCACCCGCCTTGGCCTCCCAGAGTGCTAGGATTACAGGCGTGAGCCACCGCGCCCGGCCTCCTCTCTCCTTTTTTTACAAATTTGTTTTTATTTTATGAAACATTTTTTTTTTTTTGAGACAGAGTCTCACTCTGTTGCCCGGGCTGTAGAGTGCCGTGGCATC
>CAUYRT010059381.1:0-59551 GCA_963574885.1 Lepilemur ruficaudatus | reverse complement strand
AGTGAAGATAAAGGGCATCTTTGTCTAGTTCTGGTTCACAGTGGGAATGGTTTCAATTTTTCCCCATTCAATATGATATTGGCTGTGGATTTCTCATAAATGGACTTTATAATTTTAAGGTGTGAGCCATCTATGCCTATTTTGTTAAGAGTTTTTATCATAAAGGTATGTTGGACTTTGTCAAATGCTTTTTCTCATCTATTGAGAGAATCATATCGTCCTTGTTCTTGCTTTTATTTATAAGGCAAGTTGCATTTACAGATTTGCGTATGTTGAACAAGACTTGCATCCTTGGAATAAAGCCCTCCTGGTCATGGTGAATTATTTTTTTGATGTGCTACTGAATTCTATTAGCTAAAATTTTGTTGAGGATTTTTGCATCTATATTAATGAAGGATATAGGTCTGTAATTTTCTTTTTTTGCTGTGTCCTTTCCTGGCTTTGGTATCAAAGTGATATTATCTTCATAGAATAAGTTAGGAAGGATACCGTCTTTCTCAATGTTGTGGAATAATTTCTGTAGTATAGGTATGAGTTCTTCTTTGCATGCTTGGTAAAACTCTGAAGTGTAGCCATCTAGTCTGGGACTTTTCCATTTTGGGAGGTTTTTAATTGCTGCTCCAATTTCTGAGCTTGAGATTGGTCTATTCAGAAATTCTGTTACCTCCTGGGTGAACTTAGGGAGGTTGTATGTTTCCAGGAATTTGTCCATTTCCTCCTCATTATGTAGTTTTTGGACATATAGTTTTTTATAGTAATTAAAAATAATGTTTTCTATTTCTGTGGTGTCTGTTGTGACCTCTACTTTCTCATTTCTAATTGAGTTTATTACAGTCCTTTCCCTTTGATTTCTTGTCAATCTAGCAAGAGGGCTGTCAATTTTGTTTATCTTTTTGAAAAACCAACTTCTAGTTTTGTTGATCTTCCGTATAATTCTCTTGTTCTCAATTTCATTTAGTTCCACTTTGATCTTAGTTATTTCTTTTCTTCTACTAGGATTGGAATTGGTTTTCTCTTCCTTTTCCAATTCCTTGAGTCTATTCATTAGGTTGTCAGTTTCTAAGCTTTCTGTTTTTTCAATGTGAGCATTTATCACTATTAGTTTTCCTCTCAGGTATGCTTTTGCTGTATCCTACAGGTTTTGATAACTTGTGTCTCCATTATCATTTAGTTCTAAGAAACTTTTGATTTCCCTCTGAATTTCCTCCTTGACCCAGTAATTATTCAATAATAGATTGAATAATTAGTTTCCATGACTTTGTGAAGTGGTGAGTGTTTCTGTAGGAATTGAACTCTAACTTTATACCACTATGGTCAGAGAAGACACATGGCATAATTTCTATTGTTTTGAATTTGTTGAGATCTGATTTGTGGCCTAGTATGTGATCAATTTTGGAGAAGGTTCCATGGGGTGCTGAGAAGAATGTAAATTCAACTTTATTGGATGGAATGTTCTGTAGAGATCTGTCATAACTTTTTGTTCAAGAGCTCTGTTTAAATCCATTATTTCTTTGCTTATTTTCTGTTTGAAGGATCTATCCAGTTCATTCAGTGGAGTGTTGAAGTCCCCTGCTATTATGGCATTATTGTTTAACATTCTATTTAGATCAGACAAGGTTTGCTTTATGTAATTGAGTGCTCCTGCATTGAGTGGATAAATGTTAAGAATTGTAAAATCTTCTTGTTGGATCTTCCCTTTCACTATTATATAGTGGCCATCGTTATCCTGTTTTACTTTTGCTATTTTAAAGCTTATGTTATCTGAAAATAGTATAGCTACCCCTGCTTTCTTTTGACTTCCATTTGCCTGGATGATAGTTTTCCATCCCTTGACCTTCAGCCAGAAGGCATCTTTGTGGGTTAGATGTGTTTCTTGTAGACAGAAGATATTAGGCTTGTGGATTTTTATCCACTCTGCCAGTCTATGTCTCTTCAGAGGACAGTTTAAGCCATTTACATTTATTAAGAGGATTGAAATTTGAGGAAGATTTCCATTCACATTGTTGAGTGAAATCCTGTTGTTTTGTTTTACTCCTTGAGCTATCATGCAGTCCAAGTTCTAGCCTTTAACTCTTTAATTACTTTGAGCAATGTCTATTGCCCTCTTTGGTGTGTAAGGCGTGTCTGAGTACTTCATGTAGGGCTGGTCTGGTCTCTGCGAATTCCTTCAGTGATTGCTTGTCCAAGAAGGACTTTATTTCTCCCTCATGGATGAAACTTATTTTTGCTGGATATAGAATTCTAGGTTGGGCTTTACTCTGTTTTAGAAGATTAAGGATAGGCACCCAATCCCTTCTGGCTTGTAAGGTTTCAGTTGAGAAGTCTGCGGTTACTCTGATAGGCTTTCCTTTGTAGTTTATTTTTTACTTTCATCTTACTGCATGGAGGATTGCTTCTTTCACTTTTACTTTGGTCAGCTTAATAACCACGTGAGAAGGTGATTTCCTTTACACATTGAGTCCCCCAGGAGTTCTGTGTGCTTCTTGTATCTGGATATCAAGATTTCTGGCCAGCCCTAGCATATTTTCCTCCAATATTCCGTGAAATAAGTTTTCCAGCCCTTGTGAATTTTCTTCTTCCCCCTCTGGGATCCTGATCAACCTGAGACTTGGCTTCTTTACATAATCCCACATTTCTTGTAAGCTTTGGCCTTATCTTTTGTTTCTGTATTCCCTTTCTTTCTCTAATTTTTTTAGTGGATAGGCATTATCTTCAAGTTCTGAGATTCTTTCCTCTGCATGATCCATTCTGTTCTTGAGGTTTTCCACTGTATTTTGGAGTTCCTTGAATGTTTCCTTCATTGCCAAAATTTCTGTTTGCTTTCTCCTTAGTATTTCTATTTCTTTGGAGAATTTTTCATTCATTTTCTGAATTGTTCTTGTGGTTTCTCTATGTTGGGATTCTGTTTTCTCTTCAATTCCATTGAGTTTTCTAACAATCCATATTTGGAATTCTTCCTCTGTCAGTTTAATCATATCATGTAAGTTGGTGCCAGTTGGTGGAGATTGAGTATTTTCTTTTGGAGGTGACTTTTCTCTCTGATCGTTCATGTTTTCTGTGATCTTTCACTGGTTCTTTCTCATGAGGCTACTTTGTCAAGGACCGGAGGTGCTGAGACTGGTTTATGGACTAAATTCTGGGATTCCAAAGGGATGTTCCTTGGCAGAGCTGGAGAGATGTGCTATGGTTTTGTATTTCTTAGAGAAGTTTGAGCCTGTTGGGTTATCTCTGACCTGTTGTCTTCACCTTCTGCTTACAGAGTTTAGTGAGTTTGGACCCCTTGCTAAGACACCCAGGATTTGGATCACTCTTGTGAGTGCCAATCCGCTATCAACTACTAGTTTGAGGTGGGAGGCACCGTGTTGGGCTATGAGTTTACTCTTTCTTTTGTTGCTTGTGGTTTGCATGGAGGAGTCAATTATCAAGGTATTCCAAAACATTCATATTGTGCTCTAAGCCTACAGGTATCTCAGTCTTTGGGGAATGTCCTACTCCCAAGGGTTCCTTGAGCCCTTTTACCACTTTAGGTGGGGAGAGAAGAGCAACAGGTATCAGTGAGCCTAAGATAGAATACTTCAGAGGTTGCTTGATCTGTAGGTAGTGGGAGAGCTGCTAATATATTATTCAGAGTTGTTTCGCCATTCTTGTGGAGCAGCTCCTGGTGGGGGGAGTCAAATGGTGCAATTTCTAAGGACTATGGTCAACATTTCCCTTCCTGAACCACAGGCCCGTAAGTTGGCAACTGCCTGGGTGCCAAGGGCAAGCCCTTGTGGTCCGATCTTATCAGATGGTCAAAACCAACCCACTGCATACAGTCATCACTCTGTCTCCTTTTGCTTAATTCCAAGGTCCCACAGATTCAAGCTAGTCATACAGGGAAAGAGACTTTTCTCCTTTCTCCCTTCCTTCCAGGGCTGAGTCTGTCTTGGTGGGCTGTAGGGAAGGAGGCGTTGGGTGAGACTGCCTCAAGTCCCAGCCTGGAAAACGTCTTTTCTCGTTTTTTCCCCTCCTCCAAGGGCGGAGTCTGCCCTGCCAGAACAGAAGATAATCCACCGACCTGGGGGAAGGCCACTTCCTAGGGGTACCAGGCATCTCAGGCCAGGAAGTGGTTACTCTCGTTCCTCCACCCTTCCAAGAGCGGGGTTTATCTCATTGGTATGTAGCCTAAACCTCAGGGCTGTTGGAGAAGCCCTGCCCAAGGCTACTGAGGGTCCCAGACCAGAGAGTGACCTGCCTCGCCACTCAGCCCCTGCACAGTGGGGTCAGTCCCTTCTACAAGAAACACCAGTGGTCTGGTCATAGCCAAGGGCCATCCGCAACCCCAGCAGATCTCAGCCCAGAAAGAGGACTCCCTCATCCCTCCAGATGTCCAAGGAATGGGTCTATCCCTTTGGCTGGAGGCACAGGCTACCAAGTCATAGTAAAGAGGTGAACACGGGTCTCAGCTTGAAAGGGAGCCCTGATAAGCTGCTACTACACCCTTTTCGGCAGCCAGCCGGGAAGAGAAACGGAGGTAGTAGTCTCTTGCACCACGGGTTTCGGCTTGAACAGCCTCTTTCCCAACTCCGCCCAGTGGCGGAGTCTGTCCCTTTGGCACGAAGCACCCACTGAGTTGCAGGAGAGTGTGGGTGGTAATGTCTCCCTGGGTCACAGCTGGAAAAGTGGTCTCCATGGCAACTCTGCCCTGCTAAGGGGGGCTGTGTTCTTTTGGTGTGAAACACAGGTGGATGGGTGCAAAGAGAGACCACCCGCGTCCAGCAGGCGACTCAGCTGAGAGAGTGATCACTCACCCCCTTCCGCCCCCTCAAAGGTGGAGCCCGAGCTGTTGGGATGGAAAGACCCAAGCGGGGTTGAGGGGACAAACGGCTTCTCTCGTTATGCCCCTCCTCCAAGTGCCAGAGATGCCCAGCCAGGCCAGGGTAAGGGGGAGGTCCGAGACCGCTGCCAGAGCAACACGCCACATTGTTTTTAGGCTATGCATTCTCGGAATGGCGGCTACCCGCCCACTTAGAGCCAGGGCAGGAGGCGCCTGCAGGGCGGAGAGCTGGGCTGGGTTTGGCGCACTTCCTCCAAGATCCGCCGGCTGAGCCCACGGCTTCCCTAGCACACTGACTCACCACTGCTTAGGTGCAGGAATCTGCGCTCTGTCCCACCCTGCGCCAGCCAACTCTTCAGCAATTTCTGAGGGCAGAGCCTCCTTTAAGGTATTCACCACCCTTGTTCTGGTCCTGGCAGCTTCCTGAAGTGAGATGCCTGTCACCAAGCTCTCTCTCCTGCGGGACCAGGAAGTGTCCGCTTCATCGGGACACTCCCTCGCCCAAAGCTGACTCAGCACAGCGCACAGGAGAGTTCGATATGGTCCCCGCTTCTGTCTCTGCTCCGCACAGCCCGTCAGCCCACGCTCCCACTTCGCACCGACTTCAGGCGCTTCCCTACCTGCGTGGGGGTGGAGGTCGGTGGAGGAAGAGTCATCTCCCTGGGGGACAATCGCACTGCCCGGCCGATGGGCGCGGCTGTCCCACGCTCCACTCCCTGTTGTTTATTCGGACTCTTGGGGCTTTGCGGTACATTCTCGCGATTCACTTTTGTGTTTCCCAGCTGCTTGTCCCACGCTGCTTCTCTGCAGGTTCACGAAGCCGGTCCTGTGGTAGTGCGAGTCACTCGCGTGTAGTTGTCCGCTTTCTTCGCCTCCCACTCTGAGAGCAGAGGGCCAGAGGTCACCCCTAATCCGCCATTTTCCCCCTTGAACCTTCCCTTCTTAAATGAAAATGTTTTTAAGCATCAGCATAGAAAGAGAAAATACTAATTCACTTATCTTAGAAAATTTTAGCAACCTCTAATAAAAGCAGGTTAGACTAATGCTGCCAGAAACAGCAAAAGCAGGGGAAAAACTATAAAAACAAACATCTGTTCAACTTTCACAGAATTACACATATACAAGAACATTTTACCATATTTTACAGCATATTATTTCTTCCTGAATGCTAACACGCAATAGCAGAGACACACTTTCTCTACATTATGCTTAAAATGCAGAGCTACAGACATACCGAATGTGTGAAAGAATCTCAAAAACTTCAGGTTGAATTTGAACTCTCTTCGGTTTCTCTTTTATAAATTTCCCTTTATGATTGTCTTTTTAAACCAAAAAGTCTTAATTTATTCTGTAGTTATCAGAAGAAATAGAAAATAAATATTTAGCTGGATCTGATAAATACATGTATTCTTATTGATTTAAAATATTTTATGAGTCAGTTACAGTGTTCTAATCTCTGAATTTGCTTTCCTACTTTGGTAAAATTTTGAATATAATAATGAATCTATATATACTTTGTGATCATAAAGCATATATACTTGATTTTCCTATTGATTTCCCAAAAGAGATACCCATGTGGTCACATTTACAATATTTCATGTGTTTCTATTTGAATATCCTGAGTCCAATTTCTGGATGTATTTGCCTTAATTCCAAAATAAACTGTATCCAGTGGCAGCTCTCTTAACTGAGATTTCAATATTGAGTTCCAGGCCCTTCACCTCCATGCCAACAGTACTACAAAGAAAACACTTCCTAGAGCACAGAGACAAGAATTGGCTTCTCCACTTGGCAACAGATCCCATGTTGATGATTTTTAAAAGAATAAGTGTTCAGTTCAAGGGCCCTAGAGAGTCTGATGACTACAGCTCCGGTCATTTGAGGGAAAAAGGAAAGAGATTTTTAAAAGCCAGGGTCAGGGGCATGGAATAAAAGACATTTCCTCTAATTTAAAAAAAAAAAAAATTAAAACAAAAACAAGTTTTGAGTAACAACATATGGAGCCCCTATAATTAAATTAAAAACACATAGATACATAGATTCATGTCTTTGATGTGTCTGAACTTCAGATCAATTATACACATGCTAATGTTCAATTTCCATAAGAATAAAGCAAATGACAATTATATGTTGGCTTAATTTTGTTTGACAAAGACACTCTTCGGACCCCTTAGCAAGAAACTTGGTTCTATTCCATGTGGGTTCACTCCTAGAATCTACAAAATTCCATGGAAAAGAAATTAACTAATTTGTATAATAAATAGGCCCGATATCCTCTTACCAGACTTGCAAGTCTGGGCTGTCTTGAAATAAAGGGAGTACGAAGAATCATTGGGGTTTGTTAATCTCCCTGCTGAATGAAGAGCTCTAGGAAATGGATTAGATTGTGGATTTCAAAGCACAAGGCACTTGGGTCTCTCAGGTGTCTTGGGAAGAGTTTCAGAACCCTTGGGTGACTTTGCTTCCCCATGGCTCCTTTCGCTGGACTACCATGTCGTCTCTTCTGAGTGAAGGAATACAAGATCATTTTCTGCAAGAGAAAACTGTTACCTAATATAACGTTACCACTTAAAAACAACCTCAATCACTCTGTTGGAAAAGGTTAATTGAAGCTTGAGTAAGAGTAGAGTTCCAGACAAAAATTTCAAAAACAAAACAAATAATAATAACAAAGCTCTATAGAATAATGAGAAAAAGCCGGTTTCTCATTCTTTCTCTACCACTAAGTAGTTGTGTGGCTTTGATGAGCTCACTTAATCTCTCTTGGTTGAATCTCTTTTACACAATGAAGGGCTTCCACTAAATTCTGCTGTAGGTTCTTTCTGTGTCGACAATTTTGTGATTCTGTGAGTAAGGAGGATTGTTTGCTGGGGAGGGTTTACCAGCCACGCTGCTGAGTGTTCTCTGGAAAAGTCACAGCACGACTGTGGCCTCTGTCTCCAGCACAGATAAAAACAGAGGCCCAGTCAATCTCCGTCTCTCAGCTCTGGATTAAGGTAGAGATGGCCACGCCACAGCCCCAGGAAGGATGGAACTGACACGGGGAAGAGTTGCCGAGGGAAACCACATCTCCTGCAGATCCGTCCCTTCTCACGTCACCATCTCCCAACAGATGAACTGACAATGAGTGGAGGGGAAGATGGGCTTCAGGGACAGGGATGTGTTTGTGTCATGTTGTTTTGCCAGAGAGTATGTCAACAGAAACTTCTTCCCTGCTAAAAGTGTCCAATTCTGAAAAGATCTTTGAAAATAATGAAAATTGTACCCCAAAACATAAAATGGTTGTTGAGACAAGAACCAAAGAAAGTCTCAAGAATGAACACGTCTCTCAGAAACCCACCTCACGATTGCCACGTGGGCTCCTGTTCCAAGGCTAAATAACCTTTGCTAATTCACAGCCAAATCTTTAATCTTCATATTACAGACCCAAATGCACATGTTTATACTTAGAATGAAGGGCAGTTTGATATAAAGGAATCTTTACTTCTTTCAAATGCTATGTCAAGTGCCACAAATCTCCTGAAGATGGTATTAATTTCCTCTAATAATAATTTCTGGGTCATTAAGTTCATTGCATTTTACTTTACACCCTCCTTATCAAGTACACAGAGCCCTGTGCAATTTCTCCCAGGAGTCCGGCTGCCATATCAGAAAGGCTCACACTTTCAAAGGATTAATAACACCTCTCTGGTGCTTTTAAAAATCCCTCGCTAATCTCCACACTCTGGCATACGCTGGCCCTGTCCAGCTTTGCTTCTGTGCGACAGAGTGGACATCCCCAGCTCGCCACAAATGGGGAGCAAAATGGTTAAGCCAACTCGTATTCCTTTTATTTATTTATTTTTTTTGCCTCTGGAAGGAATAATGAAAATAAAAGTCACCCCAATATGCATGAAGTGGTCTTTTGATGAAAGGCATTTGAAGGGATTTGACTACTTGTAATAGGAATCCTAGTTCAATTGAACACTGTGACTTAATCTAACCATGTTCACTCAGGACGGCCTAAAACTCGGCTTGACTGGTAAAAGGAGAAGTACTCAACCATTTTAATCTGTGTCCTTCTTAATGATACTAAACTTACATTAAGTTGGTATTGACCAAGTCTCATTTGCAAACCACAACTGTTGATCCAAGATAATATTATTTACTGATATCAATCAAAAATCCCCCAAACACAGAGTTGCCTGAACCTCACAGGTACCGGATAATTATTTTCTCATCTAATATGTTAGAGTTCTCTAAGAAGACATTGCAGATCATCTTTTCTTTCGGGGGGAATTATGATTTCTTTATCTGATGTGTCTTAATTAGCCTAATTGGAATTTGCTAACTTATTAATCATTCAGATTGCAATGCGGTGAAGAAGAGGATTGGAAAGAACAGAACAGCTGAGGATGTAACATCCAGGCCCAGAGGCCTCCACCCTGTGATAAGTGCCTCGGTTCTGCTCAAGGGCTAAACTTTCTAATTCAATACTTTTAACACATATATTATAGGTATGCAGAAATAAATATAACCTCATGTAGTTTACCTATTAGTTCCCACATATTCAACATGGACAATTTACATGTGAATCATGTCTTTATTAGAAAGCACAGGAAAGTGAACAAACCTCCAAACTCCAATAGCTCTTTCACTCATTTTCACAGCCTGAGACCTTACAGGATGAAGGTTCTTATTTCCAAAGTTTAAAACGAAATCCACCACCTAAATTTCCAATTTCAAAAGGGTACACATGTAATGGGATACAAATGAGTTTCAATATACTCACACGTGCAAAGAAAGTGAAGTTTTGTATTTCTCCAGAACTGAGCCCACCTCCCTTGCATGCTGTCACCAAACTGAGGGGCAGGGAAATGAATTTGCCAGTTAACGACACCTCTCCTGTCTTTGGTTCCACCTCCTCTTAGCTCACAACAGTCCCTTTCAGGTAAAAGGTTAATTTTCTCAAAGCATCACTGCTCTGCTCTGCGGCTCCCAACAATGGCAGCTGTTGCAGTGGCCACTGCAGAGGGTCCTATGTGCGTCCTCCTCTGGGTCCTCACTGGCTTTTATGGTAAAAATGTCTCTGGTGCCCCTGTCATGGCTTCGCCTGCCCACAGGTGCCGGGGGTGCCTGCAGCTTGTGAGTTCTGGTACTGGGCTGGATCAGAACCAGGTGGGGCACTCACGGGCTCAGACCCAGGAAGGCTAGCACTGTGGCACAGACCCAGGTCTGCCTGAGAACCTCATTCCAACCATCTCCTGGCTGCACTGTGACCCTGGCAGCGCCCATAGCAAGCCTCTGACCAGCAACATCACCTTGTTTCTACGACTTTCCCTAAGGACCACAGAACATGAGAGCTGAGGGAGCTATATTCAGGCTCTGCCCCTCCTCCTGGCTTCCCAAATGGCCAATTTTATTCCGACAGCCATGAGTGTCCCAAACCACAGGTGGGTTACAGCCCTGGGCTGTCAGCCCTGTCCAGGACCCTAGGGGAGTTTCGCCCCTGCGCCCCTACCTCCAGGCCCAGTAGAGGTCCCTGAGGGGTCTACTTGCTTGGGTTCTTCTAACTTTCTGTTCTTTTACTTCCTGGGAAATAGACTTAGCTTATCCCAGCCACACATAGTCTCAATTCTGGCTTTCCATATAGTGTAGACCACACTGGCCGTAGGAGCTTGTAATGATAAAATGCTGTAACTGGAGTAGTAAGGTGACTTTGAGGGAGGGATAGGATACAGACAGGTCAAGAAAGAGAATGAATCCAAATTCCTGCCAGATGCTTATTTATTCCTCCTTAAAGTTAAGCTGTTTCCCATCTTTAAATATAATTGTTGATTTTTTTTTCAGAAACGTTTTGAAGTGGCAAATGTTAACTGAAACTCATGCTAGATTTCATATGTTTCATTGACACATGAGATACTTTTTTGTTTCCTGGACTTTGGAGTATAAAAGACCTCTTTCAACTGCAACTTGGTGATAAAATATCTGATGGAATGAAAAACTGTATCATCTATTCAAGTGCTAGCACCTTTTTAAAGAATTGAGTATTTCTCTAGAGAGTACTTCCCTAATGGTAATGTTTCTTCCCTCTCAAAAACATTTAGTTTTCTAGAATTACGGGGAAACGATGATATGAACATAATTAATCCATCATTTAACACACAGTGCATTCTCTGTGCCAAATGCTAAGTTGTGCAAGTACAGCAGAGAACAAAACAGATGTGTCCTCTACCCTCATGAAGCTTCTGGTCCATGGTCCTTTCCTAGGAAGAATACTAGCTGTGAATTCAGAATAACCGGATCCGACCTGCTACCAACCAATTAGTATCTGAGAGATCTTTGTTGATCTCTTTGCTTCTCTAAGGCTTGATTTACTCATCTATAAAATGGGGATAATACCACCTGCTCTATCTACGTAAAGATAGTATATGAAGCTCTGATGAAACCACAGATGTGAAGTCACTTAATGGACAGTAGAGTTCTTTGCAAAGATAATAGAGTGGCAATAAGAAGAGAAAGGATGTATAGAACCTAAGTTTGCTTATGGCAATGACACCAAAAGGACTATATGAGCCAGCCCTGAAAAGATATTTCTTGCTTCGACAATACATTTTCTTACTTTAGTGGATGTGAGCTTCTTGAATAGCCCTTTACACACATTGAAGAAAATTTATTTTGCTCGCAGCCAAAGAGTGTCACCTCTAAAGAGATAATGAAAACAAAACTGTAAATCAATAATAATTAAATAATAAACTGCTGTGTAGTGTGCAAAAGTTTACAAAGTACTTTCATTTATTTACCTGATTTAGCCTTACTTAATTCTGATATTAGTGTGCTTGTCTGGATTGGCCATTTTATTACCTTGTGTTGATGTCTTTGCAATGAATGTTTAAAAATGTAAAATGCAAAAGACTTGCCCAATTACCTTCTGATATTGTCTTGAAAGTAAAAATTCTGGTGAGCTTTCAGGAACTTACACCTCCAGGACTGCCACTTTTGAAAAGCAGCCTGTGCAAGGCACTGTGCTTTCATAGCGCATTTCCTCGGGATGGGCGACGCTTCTCCTTGGCTGACATCAGCGCTGATGAAGGCAGCAATGTCTTGCTGCTGATGCAAAGGCATCCGCGATGCATCAGGACCTTTTGCCAGACCACCACGAGGCCCTCAGTCACTGGACCCTTGCCTAGTGACAAGAGCTGAGGTGTAGGCTCTTCTACGAACACTTTAGTGCAGGGAAATGGACCAGCAGAAGAGCCTCACTATTAATTCTAGATGAATGTGGGAGAAATCGACTGTTAGACTGGATAGTACTGACTTAGTAGAACTGCTTGATGTAGAGGAGTGCAGACAAAACAGAAATAATTCTGTATGACACTCTTCTTAGATTTTTACTTTAAAAGAATCCAAATGCACAACAATTTTTGCTCTGATGTGCTATCTCTAGTTTATTTTGCTTCTGTAAGGTATCTATTTAAACTATTCCTTGAAAATGTTTTTGATGAAAACTGAAGATACATGGTGTATGTGTGCTTATTTCACAATTGTTTTCATTCTATATTAAATGTATAGTATTTCAGTCAAAAGGCAATGTTTTATTATCTTAAGTAACTAATAACTCTGTGAAACTTTTTCTTGAATTCTGTATGATAGATCAAGGCCCTTAAGAGTAGAGAGCTACTAAAAAAAAAAGGGGGGGAGTAAAGCCAGTTTCATTTTTTATTAGAAAAGTGGAAATTTAATCATCTCTTCCTCCCTCCCCCCTTCCCATTTTTCCTGGACTTTTTGTTGTTGTTGTTTGTTTATTTTTAGTTTGGAGTTGATTAAAATTTATTAACCAAGGGATTAATATTTTCCTCAATCTTTCCATCTTAACTCTACTTCAGATATCTCAGTTCTCTTGCTTTCCTACTTAGATTGCAAAATAAAAGAAACAAAGGAAATTTTTTTATACCAAAAAAATAAATAAATAAGACCCAGTAGAAAGTGATCTGTACACCTTCGCAATCCTCCAACACCCAATAAAATGCTTCCTCATTTTGAGATATTCAGGAATTGCTTGTGGAGCAAGATATAACTTATCAATAATGACTTTAAAGACTTTCAAAAATAGCAGTTTCATTCTGGATTGCAATTATAAAAGTCCCCAAGAGAAGGATTATTTTGAGGAGGGGAAAACTTTTGAAAGTGCTTTAGGTTTTTTGATTAAAAAAAAAAAAAAAACTAGAGTTCTAAGGAGAGATGTTAGAGTTTCAAGTAAGTGTAAATTATGAATCCCACTTGTGGGATATCAGCTTCATCTATCAAACAGAAAAGGAAGATTAGAAGCCAGAGCTGACCCACAGCCAAACATCCAACTCAGTGCGGGAAGGGACACCCCAAAACCCCACAACCTTACCTGGGGGAGGAAACTCAGCCTGACAAAGTTAAGTGATTGCCCGAGATTGCAGAACCGGTTGGGAAAAACCAAGGAGAACAAAAGGCATAACCATTCCCATGCCCTGAGGAACCTTATCAGCTACTCCAGGACTGATCAATTAATTGATACATTGGAAATCTGAACAATTAAGTGTCCTCCTGAATATACACTGAATCATTAAATTAATGTTAAGTTTGATAGTTAATTCTCATATTTTTCCAATGATCATTTCTGAATAGCAACATCTTTTCTCATAATACAACATGTTGCTCATGTTTCAGCTATTGACCTTACCCATGTTACCTAAACCCTCTCACCCTTGGCTCTCCCAATTGTAAAATGAACAAAATCATCCCTCTTCTGCTGTGATGGTCATTGCACTGCTCAACACTGCTCTAGTCGTCCCACCTAGACCATTTTACTAATTCATGGCATCGAATATGAGCATATGTGACACGTCAAGGTGGAAGCCATGAAGAGTCTGTGTGGAATTTCCTGGTTCTCTTTCCACCGTGCCAATGAGGGGCAACTCAGCATTCCAAGTGGTAGAGCCCCCACCAACCTGCATCCTTGCGTGGATAGGATGGGACAGAGCCCAGGATGACTCAAAAGGGACACATAGAATGAGGGAAAAAGAAGGAAAAAAAATCACTATGGTTTTAAGCCACCAAGGACTGGAGGTTATTTTTTAACACAGCATAACCTAGTCTGTCCAGAGTGACTCCCCTTTGGTATTCTTCAAACATTAATATTATTGTATGCAACAAGGCTACCACTTGGCCTTCGATAGGGACTCTACCCAACACTATCAACAATGAGCAGTTGGAACAGTGGTGAAAAAACTTTTTATTTGACAAAACAGATTTTTTTCAAGTTTGAGTTCTATCAGATGTGGTTGGTCAGTTAAGTAATAGCACTAAATAGTTCCTACAATAAGTAATAGCACTCATGGTACACAGCTGAGTTGCACACAAAAAAGAAAATTATGTCTTTGTACCAATATCACACACACCCCTACACACACAGACTTTTGACCTAAGTATCAATAATTTACATATATTGAGAACTTTGTCCTGTCCTAGCATTTTAATGTATGTTATTTCACTTGATCAAAAATTATTGTGAGGCATAAAATACTTCATCAGAATGTTCTTAACCTATTGTGGGGCAACTGTCCCCTTTAAGAAACTCATGAAAGCTAGGGATCCTCTCTCCCAAAAACTCACCACTTGCGATCAAAAAAGGACATTTTGCACATAACAGCAGGAGACCTTCTGACTCACTGTGGCCTATAATAGATCCCTGATTAAGGATTATGGCATTAACATTTTAGGATATTTCCACTTCTACTAAAGGTCAGTAGCATATTGAGATATTTCATATCTCACTATCAATATTAATTGAACAGTTGATTGATCCAAAACATTTAAGTAGGCAAAGGAAAGACTTTCATGGAACTGTCAAATACATATTCTATTAATATTTTATGCAATGTGGGTAGGAGAAGCTCTAGTTATCCTGTCTTTTATCCTTAGCACTTGAAAGGAGTGAGTGGTCCTTCCCATTCACCAGTATTTGAAGATTCCATACTAACAATAACTTTAGAATTTTCATAGGCAAAAGAATCATAACATTTATATAAAGGAGGAAGAGACAAAAAACAGGGGAGGGAGGTGGAGCCTTGGAGTGTCTGAGTCTCCACAGAACTGTTGAGTCATTCAGTGGCAGAAGGCGTGTGGAAGAGTTGCCATATTTGTAGATATTTTTCCTTTTCTTAGCCTAAATCTAAGTACTTATAGGCTTCGCACTGGTCCTGCAGAAGCACCATAGTTTCAGTGATTAAGGACAAAAATGACATACCTATATTTCATCTTTGATCTAAAACAACTCACCTCTCCAATATACTGCCTAACCAGCTGGGGCCACCAATGGGGAGGGCAATGAGGACCTGCTGGTCCATTCAGCAAATAAGATTGTCCTCACCGCCCACTTTGTAATTTGTAAGTGTAGATTCACAAGGATAAAAATGCCTTACTCATTGTTGGGTTTTATAACCTGGATTTCTCAGGAATCTGTTAAGGACCTGAATTCACTTCTCAAACCAGAAGCAGACAGTAGAATTAACTTTCAGACAGAAGTTTAAATTCCCAGCAATGGAGATAAGAGGCTTATCGTTTTCGTAGAAAGCACCCAATTGTATCTGTGTGTTCTATCCCCATGTTGTAAATGAGCTGTGGCTGTGAGTCAGACCAGTTCTGCGTGTCATCAGCCTCCACTGTGCACATATGGCAACGCACCATTGGAAGATAAAGGTTCATTGATCTTTTGCAGCACACTAGCTTGAAATCACAGCAATAGTTTTGATGCAGCTAGGAAAAATCCACAGGGTGAAGACAATCCAACACTTACACGCTGGTGATACTATCAACTGAGAACACATTGCCCTTTCTTCTGTCTACTGACCCACACAACTTTGCTGATAGCCACTGCTTGTCAGTGTGTTCACAGCATGTTACACAATCACACCGTTTACACAAACACACATGTACATAGACACAAATGAAGCATCAGTATCCAAATCTTGTTAAATACAAAAATTCTACATATGCGATTCTGTAGTTTGCAATTTTTAAATTTATAGTACATCTTGTAGATCTTTCCATATCACCACATATAGACTAAACTATACATGTCTTTTTAGACAATAACAAATGCTGGTAAGGATTGGGAGAAAAAGAACTCTTATGCGCTATTGATGGGAATGTAAACTAGCACAGCCACTATGGAAAACAGTATGGAGGTTCCTCAAAAAACTACAAAAAGAACTACCATATAATCCAACAATCCTACTACTGGACATTTACCTTAAAGGAAAGGAAATCAGTATCTCAAAGAGACATCTGTGCCCTCATGTTTATTGCCTCACTCTTCGTAACAGCGAAGAATAGACTTAGCCTCGGTGTCCACCAACAGATAAATGGATGAAGAAAATGTGGCATATATACACAATGAAATACTATATATCCATAAAAAAGAATGAAGTCCTGTCAATAGTGGCAACAAGGAACTGGAGAACATTATGGTAAGTGAAATAAGCCAGAAACAGAAAGTTAAGCACTGCATGTTCTTACTCATATATGGAAGCAAAATAAAGTTGATCTCATACAAGTAAAAAATAGAACAGAGGATACTACAGGCTGGGAAGGGGAGAGGGAGGGAGGGATAGGGAGAGATTTGTTAAAGAACACAAAATTGCAGCTAGATAGGAGGAATAAGTTCTAATGTTCTATACCCCTGGAGGATATATAGTTAATATAGCTAGAAGGGGGATATTGAATGTTTCTAGCAAAAAGAAATGATAAATGTTTGAGATGATGGATATGCTAATTATTCTATTCTGGTCACTATACACTATATGTATAGTGTACCCCATAAATAAGTACAATTATCTTATGTCAATTAAAAAATGAAATTGAAAAAGAAAGAAATAAAACTCTTTTCAAAACATCAACAAGATAAAGCATGAAATTGTACATTTATAAAAAATCAAATAGCATAAAGAGAACAAAGTGAAAACTAAGTGTCCTTCTATCCCAAATCTCTAGTCTCCCAGTCTCTTTGTCCAGAGGCTTACATTAAATTGTTAAATAGAAAAAATAAAAATAAATATAATAGCAAAAGGCAGGATGGAAAGAAAGAGGAATAAAGATGGCTGCAAATTATTTCCTATGCTGCCATGCATGAGTGAAGTCTCCATCCCCTTGAATCGGGGCTGGTCCTGCAAACTGCTTTAACCAATAGAATACAGCGGAAGCACAACAGTTACTGTTCTGGGCTGGAGCTTTCAGGGGAACTAGCAGCTTCCTCTTCCTGGAAATCAGATGCCATGTAAGGAAGACCGACACACTGTGGGAATTATACTAATCATGCTACGCACCAAAGACAGTGTCTAGGAATGCCTGGATTCTCCATACCCTTGTCAACAAAATATATTATCCAATCTAATTTGGCTTCATTTTTTTAACTGTCACTAGCTTTAAAGCATCTTTTTGCAGCTGTGACAGCTTTGTGTATGAGCATGTATGTTTTTCTCTGTGAACTGTTAACTTCTTTTACCCTTCGTGTTGTTAATCTTTTTATTGAATTACAATGCTTTTATACAGTTTTAAAAGACAATTCCTTTTATGTTACAAAAAATTTTTTAATATTTATATAATTAAACTTACCCATCTTTCTGTTGTGGTCATAGTTAATAGGACTCTTCCACTCTAATAGTAGCTTCTTCATATGTTTTCTTTCAGTTATTTTATGGTTTCATTTTTTTGCATTTAATATATAAGAGAGCTCTGATTGTGTAGGTGTAATAAGTAATCTGGTGGTAGTCATTTCCAGGTGGCTATCATCCCCTAATTATTTGAGTGCAAATCTGTACATTAAATTCTCACATCTATTTGTATTTTTCTTCTATCTTTTGATTCATGAAAAAAATTCTTGGCTATAATTTAGTTTTGATTTTATAATTTTCAAATATGAAATAATAAAATTATTTGACACCTATAGATAACCTCAATGAATTTGAGCTTAAAATTTCAATGAAAAGATTCCAACAGGGATCATACAAATGTGTATTCTAAATGGACATCAAATTATCATATTATACAATTGTCCTTTAAAAACTACAGAGAACTTTTTCTAAACAAGTTCACAATCCCTGAAGAGCAAAAAAAGAAATGGCTATTATCACTTAATGCTTGTTAGCACAGAAACTCAATAGTATGTTTTACAATTTTCATAGAAACTCATATAAATTAGCAAAACTAATTATAAATCCTCCACATATGGGTCAAGCAAAATGAAAGATTAATTTATTTAAATAGGCATGGACGAGTTTGTGCTGGAAAAATAGAAGTAGCCGGTGAAATAAATCATTCCTTAAAATCAAAAGGAAAGCACTATTCATGGTTCTGTTGCTGTGTTTTAGTTTCAGTTTCTTCAGCTTTGTATTGTAATTCATTCCGAGATGGATGCCCCCTACCCCCTCACTAGTGGCGAGTTCAGTTAATAAAGATAGGAAAACGCCTTCTTTGTCTTCGATTCTCCTCTGTGCCAGTAACAGAGCACCAAAGACGATGTGTGTTAACTAAATGTCCTATCAATGACATGAATGCATGGATCCAATGCCATATATTTCTATTTGAAAATTCATTAAGCTTCCAAATTCAAAGAAAAAGCATGACATGAAAAAATAAACTTGTAAGATAAATGCTCCAACATTTTGGAGAACATTGTTCATCTTTGGGTACCCATCCATTCATGGTTAGCCCAGTGAAATAACAAAAGACAATGATTTTGGAATTCGTTAATCAGTTATGTAACTAATGTAGTACACATCTATCTTTGAATTAATTTATTCATTAGCTATGCATTCATAAACTGTTTATACCAATGCTCTGTGCTCGACTATGGAGAATACAAGATGAAGAGCCGTCAGCAGCAGAGGCCGGTAAAGAAGACATTGAGTAAATACTTGACAACAGAACACAGGCGGTGTCATGGTAAAGCGCGTATGAAGAGTGAGAGGAAGAAGCAGAGGATGTTCGCCAAGGGTGCCCAGGAGAGCTGATTCTTGAAATAAAGAAAGACATCTACTCCAGACAGAGGGGGACTGTGGCTAAACGGCACTTAAGAAAAGCTGAACAAAACAGAATAAACAAACAAAACTCATCGCTGGCTAGGGAATCTGTCTCCCGGAATTCGGATTAATAACTACGCTTTTTATGTTTCACTGAGAAAACCTGACACATGTATATTTTTCTCTCTTTACTTTTATCCTGGCAAAGATAAGTTCAGAGGCCTTTCCAGTTCTAATTCAGTGCCACTGTGCATACAAAAACATATACAAAAGACAAGCTCAGCTTTGCTATTCAGTCGGGTGAGACATGGGATTTTTATTGAAAAGAGGAGGAAAAGACTTCTTTAAGAGGCAGTACCACTTTATTTCACAAGGTAAAAAATAACCATGTAATAGCACTGGGAACACATGGCTGTTGACAATGTAAGTGCCATGTAACCACAGAGTAATTATCTAGTTCTCTCCTTCTTTAAAACAAAGACCAAGCTGAAAATCAAGAGCTGCAAGGTGCATGATGATTATTCTGTTCATTACTTGGTAACTGGAAGTATAATTATCAAGTAATCTGCATGAACATAATTACGTATTTACATAGTCTTTGCCATGTAATTACAGAGGAGTTCAGTGATTATACAGTACATTCCTTGAAAAAGAAAGTGATACCAAAAAACAAAACAAAAAAATCTGTATGAAGTAGTCATCTCAAACAGAAGGAATTAAACATGAGGGTGATTTATCTTAGAAAAGTCCTAAATCAGAACATTAAGGGAAAACAATAAAAATTAGATCAATTTCCGATCATGAAAACCAATCAGAGTCCATCTCATGAATTATGGAGGCCCACTGAGACTGTCAGATCATCTCATTCTTTCAACACTCAAGGAAAAGAGGAGAATATGCTTTCTTATTTCAAAATGAAGGCGTCTTTCTTAAATTTATTAGTCTAATCATCTCCATCGCAGTTTTCTTTTACCCACTATTAAAATCAAAAGTGCCTCTTTTATATTCTAAGATGTTTAATAAGTAGGTAAAGAAAAATGAGAAGGAAGAAAGCTGAGCAGTTATTGATCACTTAACAAAGTTCCGAGGCTTTCTTTCTACACAAAAAAGAACATTAAGTACTTTATTTTTTAAGATCTTTAATAGGGATGGTTTATGAAATGAGCTTCTGAAATTTTTAAGCATTTTTGTTAATGGCAACCTTATTACTGAAATCTCTCTACAGACTAATAACTGACCCTTGTTTTTGTTTGTAACTATTCAGGTCACAATGATTGGCTGGCATATTCTGCACAGTGGAGATGATTATTTAAGAAAGTCATTCTCCAAAACCATTTGCATAAAACGACAGTGTAGCCAAAAATGAACTAAAAGTGACTCTTGCATACATCCCATAGATGGATAATAACCTGTAAACGGCAAAATATACACATAAAACAAACAGAAATTGAGACTTGTGGTTGTTCCACATTAGTCACTGTCCTCTGAATAGAGATATTCTTCCAGCACTTAAGCTAGCTCCTGTTTGTGTCTAACAAGTTTGGCAAGCTGACTCTTTTAGTTCTCTAAATGCTACTTAATATGTCCACCTAGTAATTTGCTGCCATTGTTCTTATTTAAAGCAACATCTGAAGGTCAGTGACTGGCAATAAAAAAGTAATTTAAATATGAGACAATCAGAATATAAGCCTTTTGAGAATCTTCGTTGCAGAATAACATAAAGCATTATATCCATGGCCATCCTTACTGAAGATTTTACAAATTAGTGTTAATATTTCTGGTGAAAAAACAACACAGTGTCTTTAAAGAATTCTTACACCTAAATTTTAAAAAGCAAAAAGTGTTCAATGTCTTATCATCCCTTTTTTTTCTTCAAAAGTTTGATTCTTCTATAGGGATGTAATTGTCTTCCTTGGGCACAGGGATGGTAACCATAGCACAGAAAACCTCCAAAAACAGGAGCATCCTCCCCTCTCCATTGTCCATTCCCTAAACTCTGGCCCAGATGGGCCCCTGCTCTGGGCCTTGCATTTCACAAACACATCTACCAAAATTCATATAAAATAGCATGTGGTTGCTTCTTACTGGACACTTCCTTCACGAATCACACCATTCCAGCTCCATAGAGACTCTTCTCCACATCTCTTGCCTATGTTCTTGAAACACTGACTGAAGTCACTTTTGTCTGAATGTCATGGTGGCTTGTGGAGTATGCCTCTGTTCACATCCAAGAAAAGCAAAACTTAGATGGGCAGGGAGAGATTAGGCAGCAGAAGCTCTTAGGAATACAAAGAACAAGATAATAACACAGGGATTTCATCCTCTACAATGGCATATGAATGCAATAGATTCTTGTATAATGAAGTGTTGCATTCTGATGGAGACTGACATCCATGTTTTTGTTCATTGTTTATTCAATACACCTGAATATGGTAGCTGAGGAATATAATACAATATGAAACAATTAAATTACTCTAGAATATATCTTTTCAAAAGGTCTACACTTTTGAAAAATTAAATGTAACCTTCCAAAAATCAGATTTTAAAAGTTTGGCTTTATTTAAATAATTATATTTAAAATACTTACATTTGTCACTTATACTTTATACCATAGATTTACCTTAATGGGCAATTTTAAATTTTTAGAAAAAATAACTTTTTTAAAAAATGAAATAACTAAAACTTTACATTTTAAACAAAATACTTAATATATACAGATTTTGAACATTCTGAGCACAAGCGCATTTTTTCATTCTTTAGATCATCATTCTCAATAGAACAGAAGTTTTGTGAAAATCTTTATTATAAAAAGAATTAGGTATTTTGGTTAATTTAAAGCATGAAAAATACCTATGGACACATAATAAATTTATTAAGTACATGTGTCTTCATTTTATATTCTGCAAATATCACTAGCCTCTCATGAACACCCAGACATGCAATAATCACGAAGTTCAGTTACATTTTGCCAGAATTTAGTCATATAAAAACCACAACTTTGGGCATATTTTTCAATTTTGACATTCTGAGGATATATTTGTCAAGAAAAGAGGATAAAACATCTTTTATTTAACATTTTTTAAGTCTGCTTTGTAACTTTTAAAAATTTAGACATATGGTATGCAGACTTCCATTTTTTTTCCCTTTCTCTGAACCCCCAAAATATTAAACAGCTATGCAGCTCTCTCTCCTCAGCACAGGAAGTGTTTGAAGTAGCTCCAATACTGCTTCCTCTCCACACCAACACCCCACCATCACTGTCTTTCTATCCTCACCACCACTGCGGCCACCCTCTTTCCATTCCTCCTAAGAAAGCATTTGGGAAAACAATGTACCCCAGACACATTTTTAAGTGGACCTCTAAAACTATTTTTTTATGATGATTGTAATTGTTACAAAGAATGTGATTTCTGGTTCTGTACAGGTGTTATAAGTATAATTTCATCAAAAAACACACAACTTTGTACTTACATCATTCAATTTGTATAAAGTAGCCACAATAATTTCTAATCGGACAATCTAGTCTTCATGGTTTTACCAGTCACCTGAATCAGGCTTATTGTCTGTCTGACAAAAATCTGATTTTATTTTTCAATTCAAATCAATTAATACCTCCATAATGACAGCTGTATTTTGAATTTTAATTTTGAGATAATAGATGATAGAGATGTAGATAGATAAGGAGACTTGCCAAGAGGTTCTGACCTGAGTAAATTAATGTTCTGCCTTCTTGGACACCCCTCTCTGGAGCTGTCCTTCTTTGCTGTCATAGAACTCTTCTGTAAGAGCTACGTGTTCTCCAGTCATTTCCGTGCTTGATGCTTCCAGGTTGATTTGTGTTTTTGGAATTTTTGGTTTGTTTGCCTTTGTTGTCGTTAACATCTTGAGACATGGTGACATTTTGGTTTCTCTGGGTTTGCAGGAAAGGGGTGAGTGTGAAGGGCTAAACAAGAAAAAAGGACATACCACAGCAGCTGTTTTGGGTTAGATCCATTTGAGAAAAGATTATGACGGAAGTTAAGGCTCAGGGAACTGCTTTCCATAATTTTCTATGTTTTCTTAAAACCATCTAGGCTATCATACAAACTATCTATGTCTTTTTGCCCCAGAGATATAGACCCCCCCACCACCACCATTTAATCTAGAATATGCAGCTTCCAGAAAAGCAGGGGCAGGAAATTTGAAGTGCATTAGAGGCAGCTTATCATACAACTCTATCAAGTAATGTGCCATAGAAGTGTGGGGAGATAGGAAGAACATTGGTATCAATGCACACTAGGGGGCTTGGTTTTTAATGTACTTCAGTGGTTGAGAATATTTGGAAACAAGTCATGGGGAAAGAAAATACCATCTTTACAGAACATAGGCCTCTAGATAAAGGCCTGTTAGAAAGCTACACCATGAAGATCTAAGAGAAATTACAAAAATAGCTACAATTCTTCAGCCCCTCCCTAAGGGTGGTACTGCTCCTGTTTTCCTTGGCTGGTAGAGCAGCTGGGTCTCTGAATCAGAGAACGGACTATGGGGCTATGGGGGAAGGTGGTTAGGATGCATCTTGCTACCTTTGTTTTTTTTTTTTTTTGTTTTTTTTTGAGACAGAGTCTCACTTTGTTGCCCGGGCTAGAGTGCCGTGGCATCAGCCTAGCTCACAGCAACCTCAAACTCCTGGGCTCAAATGATCCTTCTGCCTCAGCCTCCCGAGTAGCTGGGACTACAGACATGCACCACCATGCCCGGCTAATTTTTTCTATATTTTTTTAGTTGGCCAATTAATTTGTTTCTATTTTTAGTAGAGACGGAGTCTCGCTCTTGGTCAGGCTGGTTTCAAACTCCTGACCTTGAGTGATCCACCTGCCTCGGCCTCCCAGAGTGCTAGGATTACAGGCGTGAGCCACCGCGCCCAGCCATCTTGCTACCTTTTATGGGGGTTTTCTGTGCTGGGGTTATCACTCCCATGTCCAAGGAAGATGATTACATCCCTAGAGAATGACTAAATGTGGGCAAAACCATGCCTTTTGCCAAGTAATTTTGCAGTGTTCCCCTCTTCTGACTCTGGGCTTGCCTATGTGACCTGCTTTGGCCAAATGCATGAGAGATGTGCTCAGGTAAGTGCAATGGTCCCAAACGGAGGAGGAGAGAGGAGTCCAGCAGGCCCAAACCACCCAGGGAAGACCAGTCCACACCATCCATCACCAGTCAACTCCTAAACATGTGAACAAACCAAGCCAAGATGAGCATCCTCCAGCAATAAATGCTCACAGCTGCATGTCAGGGACCAATAAATGCACATTGATGTGTGCTACTGAAATATTGCAGCTATTTGTTACACAGCATTATTGTGGCAGTAGATAACTGATACAATGAATAAAGAGTTAAAAAAAATCAACACAAGGCCTGTGAAAAATACAGGGAAATAAAGGAAAAGGAATACCACACTTAAAACTCCAATAGAGAGCATCTGGGAAAAGATAATCTACACAGTGAAGAGGAAGGAAACCGTCAGGAAACTGTCACACGTCCTAGGGTGTGTGCATGGAGCCGGGGCCTGCAGAATACCAGGCAGAAATACTACGGGGAGAACAAACTGAGGTTAAAACAATTGGATGGAGAAGAAAGAAAGGTACATGAGAAAAGGGAAAAATGTAAGCAAACTAAGAATAACGTGAGATTAAATACCCACGTGGGGACAGTGAAGCACAGAACTCGCACTGAGGAAGACGTGACCAGTGGCATGGAAGATGGACCTGAAAAGCTGTCCAAGACGAAGAGGGAAATGACAAAGAGATGAAAGTCACTGGAGAAAGGAAGCTGTACGAGGGCAGGAATGGAGATATAGCAGAGAAAATCAGTATTCCAGAATTTTAAAAAATGAAAATGAAAGAAAAATCAAAGCTATAGAAGAGGAAAAATTCCTTGAGCTAGAAAAGGATTTGCAACAACATGTCAAAAGGATTCACTACATTACAGGTAGAACCAAACAAACAAAAAATTCATTATACCTAAATGCTTCCTGACCTAAAAAATAAAAAATAATGAAAAAGAAAAAAGAGAAAGGATTCAGGCAGACTCAGGGGAAGAGAGAATGCCACTCCAAGAAACTAGTGCTGAAGTCTTCTTGGGCTTCTCGACAAGAAATGCCCAAGACGACACCTGGAGTTCTCTGAGAAAGAGGTTGTGATCCACCAGCTTTTTACGTGGCCAAGTTGTCTTTCATGTATGAAATCAACAGAGAACTTTGAAAAGGCATTACTATGTGCCCTCTTATAATAATAAAGTTATCTATGAAATATATCACACGAAAAATTCACCCGTGATGTAAGGGAGGCATGAAAGAGTCTAAATGACTGTTTAGAATAGTGGCTAAAAGCACAGATTTGACGTCCAGCAGCCTCATTTTGGTTTTTGACATGTACACTAGTGTGGCTTTTAAAGACTAAAAATCTAGTTTCCCGTCTGTACAATGAGAATAGTAGTATCTACATCAAACGTTGTGAAGCTTTACTGTATGTAAAGTATTCTTTATACCACAGAGCCTATCGTATAGGATATACTCAGCAATTGTTTGATGACATTATTATTGGTGCCACACATGTATAACATTTCAGGCTAAAATAAAGTGGAATGCCTTCTGAAGGAGCTACTTAAACTGATGCCAATCTCTTCCATGGTCTATGTACATACAGTCACTTAAACAATATCTTTTTCTTCTGAAAAGAGCATTGAATGATCCTCTGTTATATGAGTATTATATGTGTGTATTTATATAATGTAAGTATATATTTTGTGTTTTATATAAGTAAGTATTATGTAAGTACAGGGAAAAATAGGGTGTAACAGGCCCCTTTTTTGCTAAGCAAAGAGTACATCAATTGGTGACAAAACTAACCACTGAGGAAGAGGTGGCTCACTTCACGGAACAGGTGCAGGACCATCCCAACACCACCCTGAGAACTGAAGTTTGTGTGAGCTGTTCAGGTGGACAAGGGTGGCCTCCATCATGATTCATTGGCAGAGAAAGGCAATGAGAGGGCCGAACTAAAAGTCCCAAGTTTGTCATCATTGATGGCTCAGATTATGTTAGAAACACTTTGAGAGGTACCTCTCCGGCAGTGCCTAGACCGGCAATGGCTTCCCTGCAGTCATAAACGGGAGTCCCCTGTGGGGTGGACCAGTCCCCAAAAGGACACTGTGCCAGAGATAAGCTATGGTTGTCACCCACATCTGGGAATGAGTGGCCTATTCCTGTGGAAACCTCAGCATGGAGAAAGACACTGGGAGCTCAAGAGAGTCACCAGGAGAAAGGGCCATGCAATCACATGTGTACCCAGAGTTGATGGATCAAGTCACACTCGTTAAAAGTATTTGCCGAATTAAGGAACAAATAAATGATAAATATCATGAGAGTTAACATACCCCACCAACCCCAGCTTTCCCAGAGGAGGACCGTGGCTAGTTTTCTTAATCTGAAAAAAACATGTCTTAAAATTATGTAGTCCCCACAGTTTAATTAAACCTGACTTCTTGCCAAGACTTCTTAACATTTTCCAGGATGTCACTCTTTTTCAGGCTTTTAAAAATGTTATGAGCATGACATCCATTTTAAACAGCTATACTTTTCTAACATATATTCAGAGTATATTAATATACTAACACTACTGATTCACATACACTTTACTGACATTCAGAGTTCATGGAGAAAATGCTTCTTCCTGCAATGATTCACCCCTGATTTGAGTCCTTCCTCCTATCCTGTCACAGGTCAATTACATGCTCTCCCAGCTGGAAAACCTCGCAGCACGTTCTTTGTGACCCCGTTAAACACCTACTCAGAAGAACTCCCAAATCTATTATGAATAACATTAGATTTATAAAAATTGAGATCTATTTTTCTTCAAATTCAGAAAAAAGAATTTCTGAGAAACATCAATGACCAGAATTCTCCTGATCTTTTCTGATGGAAAATGTACATATGAGGCCAGTCCTGAGTGAAATTGTTTAACAGGCAAAGTGTCTTCAAGACTCCTTCTTTATGTCCAGACACTCAATGACTTCACACCGTCCAGTCTTTTGCCCTGTCACAAACCGAAGGAGCAGATGAACTTCCTCATACCAAGGTACTGTGAACTGGCATTCATGAAATACCAGAATTGAAATATGTATCAAAGACCAGCAGCCCAACCTTCCACCTGATTAGCAACCTGCTCATCACACTCCGAGGCGCAGTCTACCCCATCTGAGCACACCCAGTGGTCGGCTCCCTCCCGGGTCCATGGCTGGGCAGGCTCCCCCAGGAAGCTCTGACGTCTTTGGATTGAAGTCCCCTCCTTCAACTTCCACCTCTGACCCTTTGGCTCCACACACATTGTCCACCTTTATACACGATAGCTCTCTAGATATGTCAAGAAAGCTGTTTTATTCTCCATGTGTGGCTCTTTCACTGAATTTACCTGAGTAATTCCAACTTTTCTTCTAATATAGGAGCTTCCAAATGGTCTCCATCTTGTTCACTCATGTTTGGATGCACTCTCATTTGTAAACATCCTTCTCTTCTCTTAATATGCCACCGAGAAAAAGCTTTATTCTGATAACAATGTCTGGGGATCTGTCATAGTGTTTTGGAAACAGCTCAGACTTTGAAACTATTTAGCTTCCTGGTTCAGAATCCTAGCCCTTGAACTACAAGCTATGTAACCTTGAGCAAGTTACATAACTTCCTTCTTTTCTCATCTGTAAAAGAAAAGTTGTAGCATCTGATAAAATTATAGTGAACACTGGGGAATACCAAAGTGGCATTAAAGCATAGCCCTCAGTGCAGAGTGGCAAACCCTCAATTAATGATATCTGCCGTTACTGTATATTACTATTGCAGGCTAAAAAATGATGACATCAAAAGATGAATAAGTTGCCTTATATATCTAGGTTGGTATATGAATATTCTAGGATCAACCCTAGTTCTGATAGTCCCCAAGAGTGACTTCTCTGTTTTCAATATTCTTTCTCCTGGCTCTAATTCAAGGGTGCAGATTAATCCATTGTTTCTTTGTGAAGTGACACTTTCTATATTTCAAGTATTTCAGCTTTGGGAATTAAACAGTAGAGTTTTCCAAAATCCCAAAGTAGTGCCTGAGTTTTCTAATTTTATTTGAAATAAATGGTCTCCCAAGTCATAAATTCTCTATATCATCAACTAGTTCTACTCGCGGGTGCTATGAGAAAGATTTGTGTTATTGCTGACACTAAATTTACACAAAACACCTCTTACTCTTGCTATAGAAATTACCATGAATACAGTACAGTTCAGGAGTTCCATTTCTGAGTGCTCCACCGCAGGGGTAATGTCCAGTGAGAGAGACACGGCCCAGCCCTGCTTTATCCACTCACACACCAGAAACTAGGAGGACCTCACACTACCCTGCTGGCCACTGCCCTCCTGGTGGCCTCTAGGAGGACATGATCTAAAATGACATTGCAATTGAGGCAAATACTCTGGAATGCAAATGGATCTCATTTCAAACTCTGTGGGCAAAATTCCAACCTTAAAAACTTCTTCCTTCCTTGTCTGTCTTCACCATCTTGGGATCTGCGGGGTTAGAGCTCAGAGAGAACATGGAGCTGGAGGAGGAATCCTAGAGTAGCAAAATTGAGAGAATTAGTCACAACATTCAAAAGAGAGGGTACCTGGTTGGAAGGAGCCAACGTAGGCGAGTTAATCAGTGAAGACTGTCAGAATCCTTTGACTTGAGTCCATTTCCATTCCCAGGGAAGCCAGAGGCACCGCCTCCTACCAGACTTCAAATCTTCTTACCAGTAAGTGGCTCCTATACATTGCTTTAACACCTCTCTTTCTGTGTTGTTACCAATAGCAAAAATGTTTAGCAAATCTTAAAATGCCTTGTGAACTTATTTAGAAATATGAGTGAGAGCCGAAGTTATAGAAATGCAGTGGACTTTGGCAGAACGATGGAAGGTGACAACACGGTGGCCAAGAAACCAGTCCTCAAGATGTGGCATCACTCCCAACAATTCCTGTGTAGTTTGCACATTTGTTTCCAAAGCTCTCTCCCATTCCCTATGTCCTCTGAGGCTCACAAAGTACAACAGAGGTACAGCCCTGAACGCACTATCATGAATGAGCTAAAGGGGCCACCACAAAGCAGGCAGGGATTCAAAACCTGGGAGGCAGGATACCTGGGAAAGGTTTGCAAGAAGGACAGCCAGAAGCAAAAGGGTGTGTTCAAGAGCACTGGCTGATCTACAAGAGCATCATGGTTGTAATCCAGGCTCTGGAATGAAGCCCTTGCACTGAAAACTCAGATCTACCTTCTATCGGTCACATGACCCCAGGACTCATCTACACTATACAATCGGGCCTAACTCACAGATCTGTTAGGAAGATTAAGTGATTGAGTTTGTGTAATTATTCTACTCCTCAATACTTGTTTAAATAATCACCTTTTGAGGCTATGTAAACTCTTTTTCTTGCTTCTAGACTATCCACATGTGTGCAGATGTGTGTGAGTGGACAACTGTAGTCACATCATGTTCTGTGAATGCCAGTGTGACCAGCAGCCCCTACTCTGCTGGCCTCTCTGACTCCCAGTTTCCACTCCACCAGCACTCCTACTGACCAAGCCCATGTGCTGCTCTGCTCTGCTCTACTCTGCAGGCTGCCTCTGCCCCAGCTCTCTAGGACCAAGCTCCAAGGGGCCATAAAGATCTGCCTAGACCTGGGTTTGATTTCCAGATTCTTTTTTTAACTGGCTTCTAAACTTCCATTTTCTCATCTGAAGTATACAAGGATGATAATACTCCTGTTGTAGAGATTTTTCAAGTAACATCAGTAACATGCAAGTGCCCAACAAGATGCCAATGATGGTTGCTATTGTCACCAGCATTACGGTTTTTATTACAGTTATTCTTCTTAAGAAAACTTTCACTGCTGGTACTGCTCTGACCTCGAGTCCACATTATAGTAATGGAGCTTTTCTATGTCACTCTTGTGGCCACTTTCTGCCTCTCCTGCTTCTTCCAGAATGAGGGCGCTGATTTTGTGTCTCATGTGTGATGCCTTAGAAGAAAAGCAACTTGATAGAACAGCATTTGATAAAGAGGGGGTTGGAGCAGGGATTTGCTCAAATGCTTTTGTACAGTTGGGATTCCAGAATTATAACTTTAAAAGTTAGATAGGATACCTCTAGCTCAGGGACCATATGTAACAATTCCAAACAATGTTACACAAGATTTTAAGAAGACAAAAAAGTTTTGGTTAACAAAGTCTAAGTCTACAAGTCAAGGAGATATAGATACAGATACAGGATTTATTTCTTTTTGCAAGTAATGTTGCGTAAAATAGACTTATTGGAGTCTCATGCTAGTGTTGAGCTTCCCTTCATGAAGGAGCCAGTGACAAACCTGAAACGTGTAAGTGCAGAGTTTCTGCCTGGTTTTGTTTTGATGCTCCTTGAGTGACTCATGTTGCCTCGGTTGGTGCCATTTGTGTTGGGATGTTGGCTTCTTCATTCAGGGTTGTATTCTCAGTCATTGTCTGTGTACTCCCAGAAAGTACAGTGTGTACAAACCACGTCTTTGTCAGTTTATTTCTATGGAAGGTTTGCTCCCCTGGCATGAAACGTACAAGTTGCCAGCTGTGGCGATGAAATGGCGCTCCGTGAGTTTGAACTGTGTTCTGCTGCATCGGCGCCTACTGATCAATAACCTCCCCTGCGGCCCTAGAACATCTCTCTCCACTAACACAACCACCCCATGCAGGGCACATGGGAGGCACTGCTGAATCCATGCGCCATGCTGGCCTGTGGTCTTGTGAACGCGCCCTCGTTTAGAGACAGGATCTTTGCAGATGTCATTAGGATGTAAGTTACGATGAAATAGTACTAGAGCAGGGTGGGCTCTTACTACAAGGACCAGTGTCCTTACAAGGAAAGACAGAGTCACACAGAGAGTAGGACACCACGTGAAGACGCAGACAGACGGAAGACACACAGATGACAGAGGCAGAGATTGGAATGATGCCATCGCAAGCCAAGGACACTAGAAGCTCGGAGAGAGAGTATGGCCCTGGCCACACCTTGAGTTCAGACTTCTGGCCTCCAGAATGGTGAAAGAGTAGGCTGTGTTGTCTTAAGCCACCCACTTTGTGGTAGCTTGTTACAGCAGCCATAGGAAAATGACACAGTTGCACACATTAAATTTGTTATTTCTCCTCTCCCCTCAGAAGCCAATTCCCTGCTCTGAACCCGAGACCTACAGGGACCCCCAGAGACTGGCCACCCAACTTGGCCTAGATATTGGTGTACACATTGCCTACGGTTCCGTCCAGAACACCTGCTTCCATGCTCACTTTTCAAGGTTTCTCCTGTGCCCAACACCTGCAGAGACCGCCACCTCTGTCGCTCGCACGCGGTCTGGAGAGTGTGTTCCGCCTTCCTGCGGGACTTCTTTATTCGTGCACCTCGCAGCCGCTAAGCACCGCCTCCGCCCCTTGAGCACACCCCAAGTGCGGCCTCTGAGCTGGCCTTCCCAGATGCCCAGATGCCCAGATGCCCTGCGCGCCCATCCTGCCCCGCAGCGCCGCTTCTCCCTGACAGCAAGCGACCACCCGGGCTATAATGAAAATCCCATGCAAGGCTTGGCCCATAAACGCAGAGCCATAGGCTGGACACAGAGGACCAGCCCTCCCTTCAGCCGGGAGAGCCCACAGTGGGATCTCATCTGCCGCATCTGCATGAGCTGATGAACAGGATTCACGAGTCTCCTAACTTAGAATAAGTTAAAGTAACTGGTTGCTTTAAACATTATTTATGCCCTTCATGCATGCGTCTTGAACAAATTAGAAAACCCCAGCACATCTGCATTTCTTTTTTTCAAAAACAGTCATTAAATGTTCTGTGGAAATACATGCAGAGGAGGGCAAATGTTAATATATTGAGGCAATTGCTCAGTGCTTCCCTTCTATGACAGCTACTTATATTTGCCTTGCCTTTTATCAGTAAAAATAGTTGGGAATATATTCACCAAATCACTCATTTCCCAAATGCTTCTAGGTATTCCCTGGAAATATCCCAGTTTAATTTTCAGGACTGAGTGTTATGTCAAAGGGTTTATGCACGTTTAATTTTGTTAAATACATATAAGTTCTTTCTTCAAAATTTAAGTTTATTTACAATCCCATCAATTAAGAATACCATTTCCTGACATTTTTGCCACCATAGGATATTATGAATATTTTCAATCTTTGCCAATACAACGGGTGAAATAGGTATTTGGGGCATTTTGTTTTTATTTTATTTTTTCTATTTTTGTTTATACATCCTTGATTAGTGACATGAAAGTCTTCAGAATGTATTAGTCATCTGCATTTCCTCTGCTGTAACTAATGCCATCATAACCTTTTGCCTATATGTGTTTGGAATCACTGATTTTTTTCTTATTTGTTTATTTTATCTTTCAAAAATGAAAGAACCAACTTGTGAACTACTTGAGTAAGTTTGTTTATTCCAGTATTGTTGGTCAGGATCCCAGGCTGGAAACAACCGGAAGCTCATCGACAAGATTTGATTGTTCAAATTATGGTGCACACTTCTGGGCTGCTGTTCAGGCCTTAAAGGTTAAGACAGATCTGTAAAGACTTACCCAGAAGGAATCCCTGACAAAACTGTTCATGGAAAAATAGTAAATTGGATATACAGAATGATTCATTTTGTAAAACAAACAAGAAACAAAAGCAAATATTTGGGCATGTCATTTATAATTTAATACATTTATA
The DNA here is from genome assembly GCA_963574885.1 of Lepilemur ruficaudatus. Classification (NCBI taxonomy): domain Eukaryota; kingdom Metazoa; phylum Chordata; class Mammalia; order Primates; family Lepilemuridae; genus Lepilemur; species Lepilemur ruficaudatus. The sequence goes on along the minus strand of CAUYRT010059381.1, from coordinate 26,922 downwards.
CTTTATTACATTTAATACATTTATACACTATTATACATTTAATAATTTGTACTCTAATTTAATTAGAGTATACAATAACTGCAGTATTACTACAAAGGATTGAAATTGGAAAAGAAAAGAGATTATTTGTTTCATTTTATACCTATACCATCTTGTAAAATTTCTAGAATGAATAGATTAATATATTATTTTGTAATTCAAATAACTATAATGAATTTTAAATTATAATAATGATTAAAACACAATTTTGGAAGTTTTAGTATTAGTTTTGTCTAATTATATAATATTTTTAAGTAAAAAAAAATTAAGTCTAGAGATAAAAAATAGCTTATTTTCAAATATATTGAAAAAAATTTTCCACCAGAAAAGAAAACTTCCTTCCATTGACAATGGACCATTTATGGAAAAATATGAGAAAATAATTTTTACAAGTTAATGTGTATGAAATATTCAAATATTTTTGAAAATGCAAAAGCCAGTATTGACCCCTTATAGACATTTATAATTTAGCACCAAGACATCACAATGCTATAGACATTTAAAAATGAGTAAAGGATTGCCAGGAAGATGAAACCTAATGAGAAAGTCAAATATTATTAGCTCATGGTATCAAAGAAGTCAATTTTTAAGAGATTCAAATGGTTAGTGTTATAGCATCAGAGGGTGCAAAGATTGCCTGAAGTGCACTCACACGAGTTTCAATTTTCAAAATTCAAGTTTTCACTCCCTGAGGTTTTTATATGATCCTGGCTTTGGGTGGAATTTTCTACATTAAACATCAATATTGTTCAGATGATCTGTGTATGAGATCAACCTTATCTGATCTTGTAAACTTAATTTTATGTTCAGTGTGGGTATTTCTCCTCTCCCTCTTTCTCTCTCTCTTGCTCTTGCTCTCCCTGTAACTCTGGTCTCAGATTCAAAACTACCTGCAGAGATTGTTCCTTCACTGTCTCACAGGCACCTCTTATTCATCAATTGTTGTTTTTGTTTTTTTTTTAATGAGACAGGGTCTTGCTATGCTGACCAGGCTGGAGTGCAGGGGTGCAATCATAGTTCACTACAGCCTTAAACTCCTGGGCTCAAGAATCCTCCTGCCTCAGCCTCCAGAATAGCTGGAACTATAGGCTAGCACCACCACACATTGCTATTTTTTTAAATTTTTTATAGAGATGGGGTCTCGCTATGTTGCCCAGGCTGGTCCTAAATTCCTGGCCTCAAGCAGTCCACCTTCCTCAGCCTCCCAAAGTGCTGGGATTATAGGAATGAGCCACCATGCCTGGGCTTTTCTTTCATTTTAAAGAACCAATTAGGACTTTTTTTTATATCACCCATATTAAAAAAATGAATAAATCTCCTATGAAAATGTAAAACAAAACATAACACAAAACAATGAAATTTTTAGTAGATTATTAGGGGCACTCAGGTTAGCTGTGCACTGTTGCACCCAGTTGCACAAGCCCAGACTGGCATTTCTCCCGTGGCCCCTCCCTTGCTCTCAGCCCCCACATCCAGTCAATTGCCAAGTCTTGCCAGTGCCACCTCCTAAATACCTCTCTATGAGCCCACTGTATCCATTCCCACTGTCTCTTACACAAGCCCCTGTCAGCTCTTGGGTAACTTGTTTCTCGGTCCAGACGTGCGGCTTCCTCTGTCCCAAATGGACAACTCCTTTTACTAATTCCTGCTTCTCCCTGGATCTCCACTTAGATGTAACTTCTGTCCTTGATGCTCAAGCCTGGCTGTTTGCTCTCCAGGTACCCTGCAGGCAGCTCACACCTGTACTTTTTTTCTTATCTTATGTACTTGAATTTGCCCACTAACCTGTTCTTTCCTCCACTAGAGTAAGGCTCAGGAAAGACAGGGGCTGGGGTATGTATACTATTGTATTCCCAGAGGCAGATCCCTACCCAAGACATAGTAGGGCCTCCTGAACAGTTGGTTGGATTGAATAAAAATTTACCAAATAATTAAGGATACTTGTATGCTGTTTTTTATACACAGAGGTAATGTTTATGTCATAATTTTGACAAAACACATGCTTTGGAATGAAACATTTATGAGATTCTGATTTTGTGCGGGTTTAAATTCTATCGCTATGGAACAGAACAAATGTATCTATACCTCACAGTGACTGGGGCTAACTCCTGGATTCTATTATTATTTTATGGAAAATAATAGTAACATCTAATATTTGTATACTGGTTTACAATATACAAATTTGCCAGCCTATAATTAATCCATATTAAAATTATGTTCTTCTATTTACTATTCTTCTTGCATTTCACATCAATGTTCTTCTTCTTAGAAGTCCTCTGATCTCCTGCCAGAAATCCTATGGAGGATACAGCTAAGCTAGACCGGCCAATCCAAATGGTGCTAATAATTCAACACCACCTTTTCAACTTTGCTTTGCCCAGCGATGTGCCCACACTAGGTAAGAGAAAGAGCTTCTTCTCAGCCTCCGAAGGCTCTCAAACATTTCAGGCTCACTGCCTCCCATGAGGAAGCCATGCTTCCTTCCACCTTCCACATCACCAGCAAACATTCTATGCCACTGGGGTGGCAAGTCATAAAGGCAGCTGTGACGTATCCTCATCCTTCTCTTGGGTCATTTCATTCTCCTCCCAACTCATCTTCCTGCCTCTCGTCCGAGCCCCACTCGTCCACTCTCCTCTTCTGCTCAAGCGATCTTTCAAAAACATAATAGTACTATGTCACAATCTGTTTTCACATCCTTCAGTGGCTCTGAAACTTCAAACAGTTTAGCCCAGTGTGTAGTTCTTGTGATGATCTGGCCTCTCTTCTTCTCCGAGTTCATCTCCCACCGTCCACCTCACATGCCCCCTGACCCCTGCACGCCACACTCCAGCCACATCAAGCCATTAATGGTAAGTGAGCACATCAGACTGTTTCCTGCTTTTATATGTTTTTCTAACACTCCTCTATTTGAAATGCACTTTCATGCTCAATCAACACAGGAAATTCCTATAGATCCTTCAGAAACCTCCCACTCTGTGAAGGCATCTCTGCTTTACAAGAACAACTGATCATCCCCGTTGGAACCATCGCTGTGCTTTGCCTTCACTTGTGATATGAGGCCTGGCCATGTGTCTACACTCCTGTAACTCCCTTTGAGCTATGAAATGCTAGAGGAAAATTTGGGATTTTGTGTTTCATGGTATCCCCATGCCTGGCACACTGTAGATGTGCTTATTCAATGAATGAATGAACAAATCAATCCTGGGAAGAAACAGAGACGCAAATCTGTGTTAGAATTTTTTGACCACATTATAAAGGCACCAAGACTAATTCTGGACTTTGGCTCAAAGTTTTCACTTGGTTTTCATTAAGGCCAGAGGCATACTGTGGAACAATCCAAAGAAAAATTGTAATGGTCATTAATCTCCCTAAGAAACCCTAATTTTTCCTGCCAAATGTTTTACTAAGTCTTATGACTACTCACCAGTATTAAAAATCATAAGGACTCTTAGAAACTGAACACTGTTCCAACTTATCCTAAAGCACTGAAGTTACCAAATAAGAGCCAGTGAAAAATCTACCATTAAATAAAGTAATAGATGAATATGAGAAAAATTATAAAGTAAGGCCAAGAATTGATCTGGGAAAAATATGTATTTGTCTCAGAACTCAAGAAGTTTCTTAAAAAGAAAAAAATATATAACCACCCACACAGTTTCATCAGCTCACTTTGCTGGTGCATTTGTTTTTGCCAGTGTTGGCTCCAAGTGCGAAGTTAATGCATATCTAGGAATTTAGCATGGCAGGGAGAGAGTGGGGAGAACGTGAGTTCCTGGCTGTATGCTTCCATTGACACAGTCTTACAGAAACTACATGTGATGGGAAGGAAAGTCAATTGACCACTCCCCCTTTGTGATGGGCAGTTCATTACTCAAACATGACACGTTCACAGGAAAAGGGAAAAGTGCACACCTTGAGACTCATTCATTACCTGTGGTCCGCCATCTCCAAGCCTGACATTCCATAGCAACTCATTTGGTTTCATAAACTACGTAAATTAATTCAAACTTCTAAGAAGAAATTTCATTGCCAAGTAAAATGAGATGACTGACTGGAATACCACGTTCTACCTGCTCTGCCATTTAAAAGAGGTGTCATCCTGCTGTCCGTCATATACAAGTGTTCAACAGAACCGGCTTCAGTTGTGTTTAATGCTGTGACCACAGCACTTACAGAACATTCGCTATTTTAAAGTCCAGTTTTTTCAAAGGGACAGCAAGCAGTCAAAAACTTCTTTCACCTGATTAGTTTACCTGGTAGGATCAGGGCTAGGATATCAAGGTTTATCAAGTAATTCTATACTTTAAAGTAGGTTTTTATTCCAGTGGGAAACAATTCTATAAAACTGAATGTGGGCATTGTTTTTTCTGCCTTGTTTGTTTTTCAGAAGGTATTCTAAAAGATAGCGTAGTTGATTAAAATCTAGGAATAAAAAACAATCATAAGAAACAATTAATCCGAAAGCATGATTGGAAGCATATCAATACCTTTGCTGTGGCAGTGACCCATCCAACGTGTTCCCTTCCGGGATGCCAGCTCATGTCAACCAAACGAAGAAAGCAACTTTTAATCTATGAACCAAAAAATAGACTTAAACCTCAGCCTTTCCCAGGCAGACAACATTTAGATTATAACTAGGGATTTTAAACCTGTTAAAAATGAATTTTTATTTGCTTTACTTCATTTGTAAGACATATGCACTAAAGAAAAGGTCTACTGATTTGGGAATGTTGCTTATGTTATTTCCTGTGTTAGATAAGTTCATGTAGAAATAAAACAAAGTCGCAAAATCAATATTCTATCATTGTGGAATTTTAGGTATGAGATTCTAACTGAAATTAGAATTCAAACAGGATAATCTTTTCAAGGGAAATTTAGCACAAGATCTTTAAATAGGCCCAATAATAAGACACTCAGTCAATTTGCTTTCTTTTGTTTTCTTTCTTTCATTCTACTTATTTTTAACTAAGATAAGGGAAAGAGCAGCCACTACCCAAGTGTAAGAGAAAATGAAACTTTAGCAGTGCTGAGGAAGTAAGATAGTGGGGGAAAAAAAAAATTGCAAGTCTTGGTAAAAATTGAATGTAATAGAATAGATTTCTCACAACTACAACTTGTAAGTCAAAATTAGGTTCTTCATCCAATATTAACATAAAACAAAAGATACCTAGATTTAGGTGGAACATAATAAGAAGATACTGGTTCTGGCCAGAGGGGAATTTGGCAATTCTTTGAGGCGATAAGAATATGAGACACTGTATATGAAAAAATGGAGTTTGTTCTTGTCCAGTGAAAAAAATAGGAAGTGCACATGATTTTTAAGAAGTTGTCTACATTGTAAGTGAAGCTGTCTGAGGATGTAATAATAACTGAGAAAATGGACCAGATAGTATTAATCAGCCAATAAGAAAACAAAACATGCAATTCACTGATGAGTCCACATTGTGGAAAATGGGCCACAGTGGGAAGGCTGGTACCCAGTGGACAGCTCCAGGGTTGCATCTATATAAAGACATTAGTAGCAGGCCTAGTGGAACAATGGGATGGAATCCATCCCATAACTATTTATAAAACAAAGACCCCAAACAACATCTGCAGATGCCATACCCATAGAGCAGAAATGTAAGCCCGCAGATCTGTACCCCTGGGTGCACAGTATCTGTTCATGGACCCAGAGGACAGGGGAGGATAAAAAGGTGAAATGCACACATGAGCATGAGCAGCTGGGAGACAGATGTCTGTCCCCTTCATATTATTTTTATTGTCTTTCTATATCTTACTTTTTACTTTCTGTGAACGCATTGCAGGACCCTTCTCTTCGGATGGAAGACTTTTTTAGGACTCCACATGGCAGCTCAGAATCTAACTTCCACAGTGCACAAGACATAGCAAAACTAGAGCCTCTATACGAAACACTAAGTGTAAGAATTTAGTAGAATAACTAGGTAAGCAGATAACTATAACCTTTTAGTAAATTATGTATATAATCTTATACTCTCTGATGAAAATAATCCTCTTCCTTTAATCAGCGTAAGGGTATAGTTTATACACTGTTCGGGCCTTTTACCCCCCCTTACTTTTTTTAATGCTTCTTCTGCGTAAGATGGTTCTATTTCATATTTAAAGAAAACTTGCTTATTCATTCACAGTGTCTGTCAGTTACTCATATTAAATATAAATCTATTAAAATAGGAAATATGCAATCTGAATAGCATTCTTGTCACGTATGAATTAATTGCAAATTTAAAAACTATATGCTATTGTAGTATGACGCGAGAAACTGTTTAATATGCTTCCCAAGTGTTTTTTGATTCCTAAGAGTAGAAATCATTTTACTTTTATTCCAATTTACAGTGAAGTCTGCACAATTATAATTATTCATGCAAAATACTTTACACAGCTTCTTAAAAAACAAAGTGACTGCCATTGTGGTGGAAAAAGAAAAGTATCTTTTTAAGTTTAGTAGTTTGGTTAAGATCATAATATATGTAAATCCCTGACCTAAAAGTAAAAATATAGCTGTGATTTAGTGAAGTCAAAGCTTTTAATTGTGTCAAATTGATGCTCCCTAAAATTTAAATTCATTTTCTCCAAAGAGCAATTCGGGAGAAATTACCACCACCACTGTTTCCCGTTACACACCTACTCCCTACAGAGGGTGGAGATTTTGGCTACTGCACGGTTCACTTTCTGTTCAAGGTGGTCTTGAATATCACACGGGTTGGCATTACTGAACCTATCAGGGGTTGAATTTAGAATAGTTTCGTTCTAGGAAGTAGGCATCAGCAGGCATTCTTCTATCTAGCCCCGACCCCCAGGCCATGCTGACATGCATCCCACCCAGCCTTCTGTGCCTCAGTGGTTCTCAAGGTGTGACGAGACCATCAGCAGTAGCATCACCTGGGAATGTGTTAGAGATGCAAATTCTCTCCCCCAAACCTATTGAATCAACAATTCTCCAGGTGAGGGCTTAACAATCTGTGTTTTAACATTCCCTCCAAGTGATTTTGATGCACTAAAATTTGAGAACCACCTCTCTACATCATGGAACAACTTTCATAGGTACTGAGGAGTAAGTCAGGATGAAGAAGATTCAGCTATAAAAGGCACCTTCATTTCAGTTAAGAAATACAACCATCATAAAAAACAAACTAAAATTAGAACAACCATATAATCCAGTGATTCCACCTCTGGGTACATATTCCAAAGGATTTGAAATCAACATGTTGAAGAGATATCTGCACCCCCATGTTCATTGCAGCATTATTCACAATAGCCAAGTTATGGAATCAACCTAAGTGTCCATCAGTGGATAGATAAATGGATAAACAAAATGCGGTACATATAGACAACGGAATACTATTCAACCAAAAAAAGGAATTCCTGTCATTTGCGATAAAATGGATGAAGCTTGAGGACATTATGCTAAGTGAAATAAACCAGGCACAGAAAGACAAAAACCATATGTTCTCACTTAAACATGAAGTCCAAAATAATCATAAGCATAGAAGCAGAGAATAGGATGGTGGTTATCCAGGATCAGGGATGGGGGTTGGGGAAATAGGGAGATGTTGGTCAAAGGGTACAAAGTTTCAGTGAAACAAGAGTAATAAGTTTTTTTTTAATCTGCTGCAGGACATGGTGACTATACTTAATAATGGTGTATTGCATATTTCAAATCTCCAAGAGAATAAATCTCAAATGTTCTCACCATAAAAAAGGATAAGCTCAATTTGAGGTGATGAATATGTTAATTAGCTTGATTTAAGCGTTCCACTTTCTATACATATATCATAGCACCTCTTTGTACACCATAAATATATACAATTATAATTTGTCCATTTATAATAAAATGTTTAAAATATGACATGATTTCAAGGTGGTGGCAGCTCTTTAAAGTCTATTCCTATCTTTATAGAAAAGAACTAGTGTAAAGTTCACGGTTTGCCCCAAGCATCCCTAGCTGCCATTCCCACAGCCCGTATACCCTATTGCCCTTAGTTTTCCTTTCTCATTCAGAGAAAAGGTTTTTTGGGGTCATGTGCTATTTACCTTTTTCTCCCCCATTCTCCAGTCACATAATCTAGTTCTGAGAAAGCTTCCAAATATTTTTTTTAATTTTTTGTTTGTTTTTGCTTTTTTAATTTAGCCTGTCTTTCTGAGAAGCTGAGGAGGAAGACTGACCTTCTCAGGTTATCTTTCTTTGCTGACATCAATCTTTCTCTACTACTCCTACCTGACCCATCTTGAACATGACAAACTTGTTCCCCCTTAGATCCTTAGTAATCACTGTCTTTTTATCCAGAACATTCCAGAACTTACAAGCCACTCCCTTCTGGTCATACAGACTCCATCTTGAACATGGCAAACTCATTCCCCCTTAGACACTTGGTATTCACTGTCTTTTTATGTGGAACATTCCAGGACTTATAAGCCACTCCCTGCTGGTCATACAGACTCCAGCCTCAATGTGCCCTCCTCAGAGAAACCACCCCTGACCGCACACCAGACTGTAGCCTTATCTATTCACCTCCAAAATGTTCTCCTTTTATTTATGGCTTGATGTATGTAGTCTCTCTGAACACACATGTAAACTCCATAAGAGCAGGGACCCTGTCAGCCTTGGTCCCCAGGGCATACCCAATGCCAGTGCCTGGCACTAAAGAGTAGACACTTTGCAGATACATGTTCAATAAATGAATGAATATCTTGCCATTATTTCATGTTTATTCCATTAAATAGGACTCTTTGGATTAAAAATATCTGAAATCATTTCAATCTAGCTTAGTCAAATAACATATCTGTTAAAGGATACAAGGCTGTCTCATGGAAATCCAGGAAAAAAGCACACTCAGGTCTCCAGAACAATCGGAGCAAGGGTGTGGGATGCAAGTGTGGGATCGCCCCTTCTCCCACTCTGTCCCTTTGCTCAGTTCCCAATCTCTTCTCTCTTGTTACCTTGGTGTACCTCACTTCCTTGGTCCACGTGGTGGATAACATGACGCTAATACCTTTGAAGGTGAACCTGTTCCCGTTTCAGACAGGTGGATAAAGAATGAATTCTTTACGATATCCTGGGAAGCATCCCCTTACATCCAATTACGTGAGTTCTCAATCATAGCGGGAGCGGGGAGGGTGAAAGGATGGGGGCTTTATGTTGCACCATCTTGACAGTTGATCAGGAACCATTCAGGTTTAGTAGGAGGACAATGACAGTTCTTCAAAAAAAAAAAAAAAGAAAGCCAAGTCTCAAGAGAAGAGAAGTACTGAGCAGATAAAACACGGGTTCCCACTGGGGCTGAACAGTATTCATTCTGTTAAGCCATTGGGACACCCACTGATAAACTACTGAGAGGCAGCACAGCATTTGGACAGGTGTCACCTTTATAGCCAAGCTTCAAGGGGTCAAATCCCAAACCTGCTTCCTAAAAACTGTGTAGTCTGGGTCAGGCTTCTTTTCCTAATGATGCTTCAGTTGATCCTCCATAAAAGGAGGACATCACCAGCCCACGCAATGATTAATACGTGTTGAGAACTTCCAATGTGCCTGCCGTACGGTAAGTGCTCAGCTTGTGCTAACTGTATTGTTTTTACTGCCCTGGCATTTGAAAGAGTTAATACAGCGTCCAAAAGAGCCTAGCAACTCAAAGGAAGCATTGATACTACAAAGTGCCACCGACCAGAGTGGTTGCAGGCACAAGCTAACGAACCATCTGCAGATGTGTACTGTCAAAAGAAATGCTAGACATGCTTCAGACTTTTTCAGATACATTTCCACACATTAGTAAAAATACTGTCATCTTGACATAAAAATGGCAATCATTTGGATATGTGGGTGTGCATTTGTATATAAGAAAGAAAAAGAATATTTTTCTATAAATGGACCTGTGATAGGATCATATGTCACTAACCCCTCTGCCTACCGCCCCCCTGACAGCCACACACAGATGGTCTTAGGGGTGTATCTTCTCTCCCCTCATTAGTTCTCACTGGCAGACTTGGTCACCCACCATGGGAACAGACCGAGTCAGTGAAGGCTGCTCTGGAAAGAGCAGAGACATACCCCAAGAGCCTGTTTCTCCAGATGCTATGTCTAGATAAACCATGGCAGCCCAGGGAGGCGGAAAAGGAGGAGAAGTACGTGGTCAGAGAGCAGGCAGTGGGGTCACCTTGAAGGTAGCCAGGGAGCAGTCCCTCAAAAAGGTCCAGTTGGAGCATAGGCCACTTGGAGCATAGGAGCAGACACCCTATAGAGCTCTACCCTCCTGCTCCCATCTGGGGAGACCCCAGTAGCCACAGAAACACAAAGACCAGCCCAGTTTGGAGTAGCACCATCAGTGCCACAGGGACCCCACGCAGCAACACCCCTCTCCACACACACTGACTGCTGAGCACTTGCACTGACCCTCTGTCCATGGGACACATGTGACTCTAAGAAGCTGAACACCTAGGAGGGTAATGATGTTCCCTTCCCTGACCAGAGTATGTCCAAACAAAAGCAATTTGTGACTCAAGAGTACACCAGCTACACTTAGATTAAAGGACATCTACTACAACCACATTAGCTTGGATTGTCAGAGATTAAAGATTTGATGGAAATCACAATCTGTGAATGACGATGTGGCTGGAAAAACTGTCAAATGCTCAATAGTTGACAAATACTATCAAGCAATCTGTAGGCACACCAGCTATCTGTAAGAGCTACTGCCATCTACAGCTTTGCTACCACAAGGAGAAAATCATCCCAAAACAGTTAAAAAAGCAGCAACAAAACACTTCTATTTTTCTGTTGTCTTTTCTCCCCTTCCATTGCTTACTTTATTAACCTTTACATTTCTTTTAACTTTCTAGTAATGCTTGTTGACTTGTTTTTTACTGGCAAATCTTTCACCTGTTTCGTACGATCAAAACATAGTAGTCCAACACAGGTTGAATGATTAAACACCACAATTTTCTCCACATCTATTTAAAGTTTCTAGGTAAAATGACAGTTTGGATTCCTTCATTCTCAGAAACTTGGCCCTTTTTTCCTCTCGATGTTGATATTTTTCAAAACAATTTCAAGTAGCAAATGTTTTCTGGTTAAAGAGACGAGGTGATTTTTAAAATTCAATAATTCTTAGTTATTTTTGTAAATTTAAATATACCCATGTTAATAAACCGCATGTGTGGATGTAACGTTATTTGGTAAGTTGCTACTTTCGGAAGGAACAGGACTTTCTCATCAAGCTACAATAATTTGACAAAAATAATACATGGCTCAAAATGATTATCATTAAAAGATATGACTGTCATTATAATTTTTTAAAAAAATAATCAAAATATCTACCACTAAGGTAGTAAGTTTCCCACCAGGAAACTTTTAACATTTTATGTCAGATACAAGGTGGGTTTTTTTTTTAACCTTCCCATGTGTGACCAACAGGACATTTGTCTCACTCTTTCAAAGCCATCCATGTTCAAAGATGCCGTAGTTCAGGCAAATTGATCACGTCGCAGCTGCTGGTCCCAAATCCTGAGATCCAGGCTGCTGTCGGCCCTTCACGTGAGCTCTCTGTTATTGGGCTGCTGACTTCTCAACAACTTGTACTTTGACACCTTTTACTTAATCTTGGTGTTTTGCTGATATTTCACCCACTGCTTCTCTGGAGCATGCCTTTCCCTTCAGCCTTGCTGCACTCCACCCTCAGCTGCTACGCGATACTCATTAGGAGCCTTGCAAAGGAGAATACCCACTAAGGGAATTTGGTCTAAAATTACCTTCTAAGACCCTTTAAAAGCTGAGAGTCTTCTGAGCCTATGAGAACATGAACAGTCAAGATGAAACCCACCCAGTTGCTGGCGATCTGGGTAGATGGGGTGTAGGCCCCACTCCACGTAAAGCTGCAGAGACCCAGCGAGAATGTGTCCTGAGAAGCATGGCCAAAGTCATTCACTAAGGGAACAGCAGCACACGCGACCCATGAGGAAAAGCGAGGCATCAAAGTCACATTTGTGCTAACTCTAGAGATTAACTCTCATCGCTGTCCTCTTCAAATAACAACAAAAGTAGAAAACGTGGTCAACATTCGATCACAGTCAAATTTGCATTGGAGAGCTTCCTAGGGAAAAAGAGATTTATTTTATGTTTTATTCCACATCAATATTTGTCCATGATTTAAGTCACAGGATTTCCTTATTCTTGAAAATATGCAAATGGCCACAAATGACTAAGACATTTTCTAATGTAAATGTTAAACAAATATTTGTGAATAACTACAAAATAATAATTTAAAAATTGAGGGTACCTCCAGATTGGCCACATGGAAATAAAATGTTGATATTAACAACACTGCCAAGGACTCAACACCTGATGGAAAATTTGAATTTACAATAGCAACTCAGTTAAGGAAGACAGAGCTGTGCAATGAAAGGACACTTTTTTCCATGCAGTTTTATTTTTTTTAAAACATTCTCCAGAGGTGCTTGTGCACCACAACTTATGTTTTATGAAATAGCAGAGTTGTCATGATACATACCAACGTAGTGAAGCATCTTTCACCGAGGGCTTTATGATGGGTTTTGCTACATGTTACCATGTCTCTTCAATGAACAAAAATTCATTTAATTTTCCTCACCAAATTCCTGAATGTCCACAAAAGCCAGGAAGACGGGGAGACTTTACATTTTCCTATCCCGCAAATCAAAGCACAAACTCTATCTTGAGCAAAATTCCACTCTGCCTCACCCCCAAAGTTTTAAACAAATGTGTGAGGTTTATTCATGAATCTCCAGCTGAAAACATAAGGCGCAATAATCATTTCTAGGCAGCCGACTGATGAAGCTACAGTTTATTTGTACTGCTCTTATCCTGCTTAAATAGGATTGAGCATGTCAGCCCCTTCTTGCCTTCGGACCCAGAGTGCTGAATAGCAGTTTCTTCTACAGTCAGATCAGTTTAGTGTAAAACCACCGATAGCCTCAGAATTGTGTACAAGCCAATGACTTTAGCCATTAGCTAAAATTGTCTCTCGAATATGCAGACTTATGGACCAAGATAACATACTTTGCTGTTTACCAGAGTTACAGCTGCCGTAATGAAGACTCGGGCTAGTTTTGTAACACGTGCTTTCTGTAATGGACAAACCTTAGGGAGGACTAGAGCTGGGTGAGTGTAATCATCCCACCCACGTAGCCCCAACATCCTCACCAAATCACACATTATGGTTAAAGAGCAGATTTGCTGCACAACTAAACATATTTCACATTTGCTGTGGTCAGCCAGCATATAACATTCTTTTGTGTGATCATGACTATTGGCAAGCAAAGGATTTTATTTTCTGAATATTTTTATTCATTTTGGGCCACAGAAATAGAATTTCCTAGAAATTACTGCCTTTACATGTATTCTTAAAGAATCACATATATGAAAGGGTGATTACTACCCAATCTATTTTGTTACTAGATTATTTCTTTGCATGTAACAGCATTAAAACAATTTTGATCATGCCTTGAAAAATATAAGCAAGTGAGAAATTCATAAACACATAAATATTTTCCAATATCCCTTTTACTTTAGTAAGCATTTCTATGTTTTATCCAAACCAATTTTGCTTCAAATATTTCAAAGAAAAAACTTCCTTCAAATCTTCAGAAAATAACTCAGATGCTTTTATTTAAAATGAGTTTTGCCATTAGGGAACTGTTACTTTATAGGAAGCTATTGTCAAATAGAAGTTCTAATCACCTTGCTACCCATTTCAGGGGAGTTCATAACAGCCAGATACACGTGACCTTCCAAAGTTAGTTTGTTTTGGATTATAGCTTGATTCCCCAAAGATTTGGATATTTAACAAGGAATTACTACTGACTTTAAAAAGTTCACAAAAGATACTAAGTATGCTATGTCTGCTAAACACACAAATACAAAAAGGCCAGCATACCTATAAATGTGCAATTCATTTTAGCCTGATTAGCAACAGTTTTCAAAATGGCTCCATTAATCCTCACACAACTACCCCCCACCTCAACCCAGAATCAACAAAATCTTCAGCTTATTTAAGCTTGAAACTTGAGAAAATAATCTTACACTTTATTGGAACTCCAAATGCAGCTGTAGGTATCCCTCCGAGACCTTCATGGGGTTGGTAGACACCTCAGTAAAAGAGTTTTATTAGCATTTAATTTATTTAATTTTGAAGGGATTAGATGAAATGTTAGCATAAGTGACTGCAATCCACATTCCACAATCAACAACCCAATACCATTACTTCTCCCAAGAAAATGACCGTGTATTTTGAGAATGGCTTTATACAGTCAGCATGTTTCGCAGGTTTCTCTGGAAGGAGAAAAAAGATGAATAATACGAGGTTTTTCAGCTAACTAGCTACTTAAGAAGGAAACTGTCATAAACTAAAACCTCAGCAAATCATGTCAACCTGCTTAAAGGTAAACCTATGCCTTTAATGTTCATGCCTATCTGAAAAAAAGTTATTCTCAATTTATTACACAAGTTTATGTTCACTGCTGCGCATCACAGGGGCCAAATTAGAATGCATTATAGGAAAACGTTCAGGTCATAACTGAGTATTTAAACAGCTTTTCTTATTGCACTGGCATATGAAACAGCTTTTCTTATTTCACTTGAAATAAAGGCCTTTAGGTTTAATTTTTAGGGAAAAAAAAAATCAGCCAGAACCTACACAGGTGATATCTCAACACAGAAAAAACTAATGTCAATGAAATGCATTTTTTACTGATTTTTTCCTAATGTGCCTATTTTATGTACCACCGTATAATGGACACAGTATTTCCAGAGATTATTTTCCAGACAGAAAATTAATTGTGAATCATGAAAGGGGGAAAAAAAAATCACCACTCCAAACAAAGAAAATTACCTGCTGGTTTCATACAAATCAGAGCTGGCATTTGAAGCACAGGATGCTGGCTTTTCTGTGCAGCATCCATTTAAGCTGGCATCTGACGACAGTGAGCACGTTGCCAACATCAGCTGCATGCCAACCCTATCACTAGTCGGGCTGGCAGCCCCGAAACGAAACAAAGCCCAGATTACTGGCCTTGAAAATATCAAGAGGGAGGAACTGCTGCTTAAGAGGCATTTAAATAATCTTCCTACATTTCTTAACAAGATTACCCCTAAAAGCCCCCTGAGAAAGCAGCTTCTTCCTCCCTGGTGTTTTGTGCTCTCCTGGTTAAGAAGCTCTGTACCAAGCTGTGCTTACTGTACCTGCCCACCAAGTGTGGGAGTCGGGCCGCACATGTGTGGCTTGCTGCTCCTAAGGAGGATGCCATGGGACAGCTGAAACCCACTGAGAAAGTGCAGTTGTTTAGTTTCTCCAGGGTCAACAGGAGAAACCTGGCTGTGTTGGTGCAGGGGCCAAATGCACGTGCCTTTTAGCGACCTCTTAGCCTTGTACTTGGACAGTGTGCACACCTGCCCAGCAAACCTAGGAAGCAAACTGAGGTCTATGTTCCCATTTACATATGGAAAAAACTTAGATTGCACGAAGCCAGAAGATTTGCTGGGATTTCTCTTTCCACAGATCATCCTTCTTCACCTTTCTATCCCATGGGCACTGCTAAAGGCTTCTCTTACAGTCACGAAGTGATCAATTTGCACAATGTCTCAATGGCAACGACTGAGAGATAATCACACATTCTAGTCTCATTCACCACTGAGATGGAAGGCACCTACCACTTTAGGTTGCACATGTCCCTTGGAAGAGCTTCTGGTCAGTACTACTCCATGGTGGCAGAGACCTCCCTTCCCTCTTACCACCTTCAGATGACTAACCGTAGTGTGAAGGCCGGAACACCTCTTCCAAGTCCTGGCAATTCTATTAGTTAATGTTAGGCTCATAATACATACCCCTTTAAACACTTATCATTCTACTAAATGACTTCCCAGAGAAGAATTTTAAACTGCAGAGAATTTAGACTGTTATTGGGAATAGCCACATCACCTCAAAGCTTCCTCTCCTAAATAAGAATTTAAGAGTTTCCCAATATGTTCTACAGAACCCCATAAATAATTGCTTTTAGGAGGACAATGCGTAACTATAAACAGTGACTATGGAGAAGTTCAGGTCATTTTCTACACATGTACCCACAACCTATAAAATCTGCTAATTGAAAAGACCCCCAAGAGTGACAGGACATAGATTCTAAAAACAAAGAAACAAAGATCAATGCTGCTGTGGGATATTGAATTTCTAAGTTTAATGTTAATCCTAAATTGCTTAGAAAGATTGTTTGTCTTTAATGATTATAATATTCTCATTCAATTAAAAAAAATAGGTGCTGTAATTCAGACTTTTAATTAAGCGAATTAGCTTTTGACATTTTCTTGGAAAAAGATGTTCCCAATGTGGCTTTTTCCCTTTACTTACAATTAAACATTCCTTAGCACTTTTTAAATACTTTGGTAAGAAATACGCAATTTATAGCAACGTGCCAACTTTTTCAGATGCTGAGGAGGCAGCTGCTAACCTCAGGCGTCGTACATTTTAGCAAGAGGTGGAAATGTGCTTTGAATCTGAATGACTTTTTTAATAGTAAATGATGCCAAAACTACAATATACCTCCACCAAAATAAATTTTGATTCTTGAGACCACCCCTACTGGTATTCCTACAACTCTGCTGTTTCGTTTATTGAAGCAGAACAGATCGTTCCATACCTAAGTATGTCTTCATTTTGCTTTCATGTGACTATAACTATAAATTTTACGTTGCCACATTCCTGTAGCTTCTGTTGCTCAAAGTTGTCAGAGGAAAAAGTTAACTCTGTCACTGAACAAAGGCCTCCTTGTATTAATATTTGCCTAATGTGTCACTGAAGAAGCCCTGCGAATTAACTACAGGAGAAGTACCATCTCTGCGATATACACTGGAAGTCTCATATCACACTATTCCTAATAATTGTTAGAGGACAATCAGCTGCCGTCAACTGTGCAGAGATCACAAGCACCATCTTCTCACTGTCTCTGTTCTTCAAGTGTTCACTTTTATGGAAGAGCTAATGAGTCTCCTCCTTGCAGCTAATCAAATGTAAGTCTTGGTATTTTAGCAAAATAATAATAATAGAGCTTTATTTCTTTCATAGTAAGCATCCACTTTGGCATTCCTCTGATTAAGAAGTTAGATTTTTAAAGCATGTTCTATTTGTTGCCTAGGTACAAAAGCTTCAGTAGAATTAAGATGGTTAGTGAGGTGAGGCCTTGAAATTAACATCTCTGCCTCCTTTCATAATCCCTTCCTTGAGACTCCCCTCCTGTTTGGGCGACCTGATCCAGTTTAAGAACACAGAGAATTGATCTTTTAAGACTCATAAAATATTTGCTTCTTCAAAAAGAATAAAGGAAATAAAACAAGTGATTGTGTATATGTGTGTTTGCGCCTACTTGAAAGCAAGTTCTTTGATATGCAATACTGATCCTATCATCAGGGAAAAGAAAAAAAACATTTTAAAGAACTCTTTTAAAAAAAAAAGGTTCCACTTCATTTCATAAAACCCGAAAAACTGTAGAAGTGTATCTCGGTATTCATCTTTGAAGTCACCTGCTCAGTCAAACATTCTTAGCTGTATATCTGTGGTTTCAAATGTTTGCTTTTGTAATAAAACAATTCTAACCTTATGAGACTGTCAACTCTGCAGAATAAGATCAGCTAACTAAAAGCTTTTGCTTTGGTTTTTCAACAATGCAATAGAAAAAAAATGAAAAGGAAGACGAGGACAAGAATAACGTGGTATTCAAACAACTTGAATGAATATGAGAAAAGAAAATTACACCACTGAAGCCATTGAATAATGGTCTGTGATCTTATCAATTTTCATAAATTAAGCAGGTTGAAACTGGTCAGCGTTTAGCTAGCAAATTTGAGGGACTAAAAAGAGGCTGATGAAAAGCAAATACCATCAACTCGATTTTATCTGTGGGCAGATTTACCAACTTGTGGGGTAGCGATGCCATCTGATCTTTTGCCCACCAACATCCTTTGTGTTGTTCTGAAATTCCAGGCCACTTGGGGCTACTAGAAACCCCTGTCTCCGTCCCCACTGGGCAACACCGGCTATTTACACCAACTGAAAACCATTTCCTGTGTCCAGTCACCGCACTGAAGGGAATGAAATCACTTCCCCCAATTCATCATCAAAGACATGATTCCCCAAGATTAATGCATGAAGCTCCCCTTTAAAAAAAATAGTTATTGCTTGCATACTCTGTGTCAGGCGCTTTGCCAGGGATGTATGTACATACGCAGGCATAACTCATTTTATTGTGCTTCTCTTTGTCACACTGTGAAGACACTGTGTCTTTTCGGATCGAAGGTCTGAGGCAGCCCTGCGACCGTCAAGTCTACTGGCAGCCCTTGTCCAGCAGCATGTGCTCGCTTCGTGTCTCTGTGTCACATTTTGGTAATTCTCACAATATTTCAAACTTTTTCATTTTTATTATATCTGTTACGGTGAGCTGTGATCATTGATCTTTGATGTTGCTATTGTCATCGTTTTAAGGCACCTCAAACAGCGCCTGCAGGAGACAGTGAACTTAATCAATAAATGCTGTGTGTGCTCCGAGTGCTAGTAGCTCCAAGTGGCCTGGAATTTCAGAACAACACAAAGGATGTTGCTGGGCAAAAGATGAGACGGCATCGCTACCCCACACCACTACCGCCGACTACTGCCCCCCATCTCTATCCCTTTCCGCAGGCCTCCCTATTCCTTGAGACACAAAAATATTGAAATTAGGCCAATTAATAGCCCTATAACGGTCTTGAAGGGTTCAAGCGAAAGGAAGAGTTGCACATGTCTTACTTTAAATCAAAAGCTAGAAATGATTGCGCTTAGCAAGGGAGGCAGGTCAAAAGCTGAGATGGGCTGAAAGCTAGGCCTCTTGTGCACAGTCAAGTTGTGAAGGCAAAGGAAAACTTCTTTCTTCAAGGAAATTGAAAGAGCTACTCCAGTAAGCACATGGATGATAAGAAAGTGAAACAGCCTCACTGCTGATACGGATAAAGTGTTAGTGGTCTAGACAGAAATCAAACCAGCCACAACATTCCCTTAAGCCAAAGCCTAATGCAGATCAAGGTCCTAACTCTCTTCACTTCTATGAAGGCTGAGAGAGGTGAGGAAGCTACAGAAGAAAAGTCTGAAACCAGCAGAGGTTCGTGAGGTTTAAGGGAAAAAAGCCATCTCCATAACGTGGAAGTACAAGGTGAAGCAGCAAGTGCTGGTGTAGAAGCCGCAACAGGTTATCCAGAAAATGTAGCTAATATAACTGATAAAGGTGCCTACACTAGACAGCACATTTTAAATGTAGGTGAAACAGCCTTCTATTAGAATAAGATGCCATCTAGGACTCTGATAGCTAGACAAAAGTCAATGTCTGGCTTTAAAGCTTCAAAGGACAGGTGACTCTTTTGTTAGGGACTATGGCAGCTGGTGACTTTAACTTAAGTCAATGCTCATTTACCATTGCTAAAATCTTAGGGCCCTTTAAGATTTGCTAAATCTACTCTGCCTGTGCTCTATAATTAGAATAATAACGCCTGCATGACAGCATATCTGTTTACAGCATGTTTTACTGACTATTTTAAGCCCACTGTTGAGACCTACTATTCAGAGAAAAGATTCTCTTCAAGATATTACTGTCCATTGACAAGTGTCTGATCACTCAAGATGTCTAACAGAGATGTACAAGGAGATTAGTGTAATTTTCGTGTCTGTTAACACAATACCTTCATAGCCCATGGATTAAAGAGTAATTTCCACTTGCAATTTAGAAATACATTTTGTAAGGTTATATGTGCCATAGACAGTGATTCCTCTGATGAACAAGTAAATGCAAAACCTTCTGGAAATAATTTATCATTCTAGATGCCATTAAGAACATTCGTAATTCATGAGAAGTGGTAAAATATCAGCATGAACAGGAATTTGTTTCCAACCCTCATGGATGACTTTGTGAGTCTCAAGGCTTTAACAGAGGACGTAACTGCAGATGGGATGGAAATAACAAGACAACTAAAACTGGAAGGAGAGCCTGAAGATGTGACTGAATTGCTGCAATCTCATGGCAAACCTTGAACAGATGAGGAGTCATTCCTTATAGATGAGCAAAGAAAGTGGCTTCATGAAATCTACTCCTGGTGTAGATGCTGTGAACGTTGCTGAAATGACAGTAAAGTATTCCAGAGGTTTAAGAGAATTGGTTCCAATTTCAAAAGAACTTTTACTGGGGATAAATCCTATCAAACGGCAACACATGTTACAGAGGAATCTTATAGAGCAATCTTTCATGAAAGGAAGAGTCAATTGACGTGGCAAATTTCATTCTCTTTTGGCTTTAAGAAATAGCCACAGCCACCCCAACCTTCAGCAACCACCACCTGATCAGTCAGCAGTCATCTACATCATGGCAAGACCTTCCACAAGCAAAAATATTACAACTCATTAAAGACTCAGATACTCAGATGATTGTTAGCATTTTTTAACAATAAAGCATTTTCTAATTCTGAATTACAGTATAGTGTAAACATAACTTTTACATGCACTGCAAAACCAAAAAATTGGGGTAACTCACTGTATTGCAATCCTCACTTATTGAGATAGTCTTGAACTGAACTCACAAGATCTCTGAGGTTGTCCTGTATTATCTCATTTAATCCTCTCAACAACACTATGAAGAAGACACTTTTAAAATTTCCATTTTATAGAGGAAGAAAATAATTTCAAATAGATAGATGTCACACAAACAGTGATTAGGAGAGGTACAGTTCACACCTATGCTTATCATACTCCAATGCACTTTTGAAGAGGACATCTGTATTTTTGTCCATCCAGAAATTCTTTACCCTTTCTTCTGGTATCTCCAATTTCCTCTGAAAAACTGTCTCTTTCACCTTCCATGTGGTAGAGACAATGGTCCCAGAGGTAGCTTGTGACCCAAGCCAAACGAGTCAGATTCTCCTGGGCTGAGTAAAGACCACGGGGCAAGAAGAAAGCTGGAGCTTAGTCACCCTGTGACAGCATCAACAAAGTCAGAGAACCCTTGCAGGGAGATGGCCACTCTGCTCTGGTGCCTTCCCGTGGCCTCGTTGGTCAGACCATCATTCAATGACAAGAGCCACCCAAGATCTTTCCATTAAACTCTCTTTCTTATGTTATTCAGAGTTGGTTTCTGATGCTTGCAAGCGAAGGACACGTCTTGAAGTCTCTAACATTCTGATGCCTCACAATACGTGCACTAGGTACTTGGTACCCGGGAATTAGGAAGACTTCGTCCAGTTCCGCAAGGAATTCAAAATCTAAAAGGAGAGACACACATGTATTTATTTAGTCAAAGCTCCCTCAGGAGCATAAAAATGGATTATCATAGCACAAATGAATGAATAACTAACTCTGCTTAGGAAATTTTGGAGAAAGTTGACAGGCAGTTGGTGATTTGTATTATCCAATCACTTTATTCTTTGTAATACCTGAGGATCAGACCTCTTTGTTTGGAAAAGCAGCAAAAATTATTCAGGGACTTATTTATATTTTCATTAGTTCAATATTTATATATTGAGCCACACTATTTTATTTAAGTATCACAAAAACTGGGCATTGAAAAATACGCAAATTTGTTAACAAACAAACCAATAAACCCGCTTACGGGTCACAAAGAAAGACACATGCACATCCGATACTTGAGATGATGTTTTCTGCACCTCGCTTCTTAGCCTTGAGAGCCTCGCAGCACGGAGGGAAGAAGACAGAGTCAGACAGACAGACCTGAGTTTCAGTACGGCTCTGACACCAGCTCTGAGTATTTGCACAAGTGTCTTAAAATCTCTGCGTCTCAAAATCTGTGCGTCTCAGCATCCTCATGGGTAAAATGGACATCATAGCACTTGCCTCATATACTTGTTGAAAGACTCACTGGGAAAACGATGTAGGTTAGACACAGTTCTCACTGAGCTAAAATCAAGCTGTTGGCATGGCTGCATTCCTTTCCGGAGGATCTAGGGGAGATTTGTTATCTTGCCTTTCTGGTTTGCAGGGCCTGCCTTGGTTCAGTCAAGAACCCTTTCCACCTATAAGCAAGCATGGCCAGTCAAATCTGCACATTGCCTTATTTAACTCTCTTCTGACTCCTTTCACATATAAGGAGCCTTGTGATTACATTGGACTCGCCTGGGATAATCCAGGATAATCTCCCCTTCTCCCAGTTAGCTGATGAGCAACCTTAATTCATTCTGCAATCTAAATGTCCCCTTGCCATGTAACCTGACATATTCACACATTCCAGGCAGTATGGCATGAGCATCTTTGGGGAGCCATCATTCTGCCTGCCACAATAATGAAAAGTAGAAACTATAAGTGAGCCAGGACATTTGCAAGACCTATACTCACCATTGCCAGATCACTCATTTATGAGTTATCTGTATTTGGGAAGGTTCTTAGGCCTTAGATTGCACACATGTCTGTGTACTCTCTCTCTCACAGACACACACGGAAGGTTTGGACCCTGCACTCTAAATACGTTCTAGATTATCTTAATAGAAAGATAATAGCACCTATTTCCTATGACATTGCTTAATTTGCATTATATTTCTATTTTGAAATTCTTTTCTTTCCGTGTGCATGTATTAAATTAGTATCCTACCATTGTCTTTTTTTCTTCATTCATCACTTTGGCCTAATCCACTTCCTTGCCTTTAGGAAATCCACCAGAACTACAGTTATCATATTCCACCATTCACCCAAATAAACTTTGAAATCAGTGAAGTGAATAAATACCAGTAACTGAAACAAAAATATTTCTTTAAAATGAACTTGACAGTTTGCCTGTGTACTGATAAGAAGTGCTCAGGAAATTAATTAACGGGATATTTTCTTAATTAACTCCCAAATTTTAGGATGCAATATAAAACCCAATGAGTCATATGTGTTTTTCACAATATTTTGCTTAATAGGAATGTGATGGATGAGAGAGATATATAAAGGAAAGAGAAGCTACCAGAAGGCCTGTCATCTTTTCAAGTTACACTTAAAAAGTCATAATGTTACTATATATAATTTGTAAGGGGTCTTTACTAGAAAAATAAAGCTCCTCCTCCCAAATTATAGCAAGTCTGTGAGTACTTTGTCCTTGAAATGGAAATTACTTCTCCACATTTGAATAAAAAGCAAAGTTCCAAATTTCGGTAAAAACTGCAATCAAGTTCTTAATCCTACATTAATGCGGTATATGGTGTGCGTGCATCTGTGGATCAAGAGAAAAAGAAAGCCATTGGAATACATTCAACTCAATTTCTATTTCAGTGTTTTTCGTACCCATTTTTTCATTATTGCCCTCCACCTAAGGAGCCTCTTCATATCTCTTTTTTTCTAACCAAACTCCACCATGAAATTTTAATGCCACGGATATGTTGCGTATCTGTGTAGACACTGCGTGTGTATCTGTACTTCATACAGAAACAGCGGTCTTCCCCTCCTAAGAACGGATACTGATTGCCCTACGGAGAATGCAAGATTATTTGATGTCTGTCTATAGTCATTTGCTTATCCACCTCCCCACACGATTATTGAGCACTTACTATGTACCAGGCATACAATTGTGAACACAAACACCATTCTCAATTTAATAAGGCACATACACAGGTAAACCAATAAATATATAACACATGCCAATATTGATTTTAAGAAGAAAGTATCAAGAGCACAAAAATGTTTCTGTGGGTCGACTCTTTCATAATTAAAAAAAAAAGAAAAAAAAAACAGTTTATTGCTTGTAGCACTCCCTTGCTAGAATGTCTAAGAAAACTGCCGGTGTTTGAAGCAGAGAGAGAGGCTGACATGAACAGGAGAGTCCTTCAGCGCAGCCTCGTTCCAGCACAGCTGCATTTGCAGAGCGGCTCTCTACCTGTCTGTGCAAAGCCCTGCTGGGTGGGTGTCTTCTCAGTGCCGCTGAATCCCTTCTTCCAGCCTGCCTCACATGAAGAGTGGGTAACCGAAGGAAAAAAATAGTTAACTCCCAAGACGGGAGAGACAAATAAGGTTTGACAGTGTGAAGCTGGTCAGATTCCTCCTTTTCCAGTTATAAGTATTAACGATGAAATCTATAATCCACAATTTGTTCGGAAAATATTTGGGCATTGCCATGTAGACAGTCTAATGTAAAGAATGACCCTGTAATTTAATGAACGCCCCTTGGCATGTTTCAATAGTTTTTTAATTATAAAATATAATGTACACTCCCCTATTAAAATGTAGAATGTTGAGAGAAGTAGAAAATGTGAATGACTCAGAGTCCCATTCCACTAACAGAAGCAAATTTAACATTTCATTTGAAGTCAGGGAGAGAGGAAGACATCAGGAAACGGAAAGCAAGAGGGAGCTCAGGGATCAGCGGGGGCGAGGCAGTAAGCCCCGCTGGCAGCGCAGGGGGAAGGGGAAGCGGCTGGGGTCTGCCAGAGGGACTGAGTCATGGGCCTGGCAGGACACTGCATGGTCATTGGGTCACTTCAGCAGCGGAGAAATCTTTTCTGTCTTCGTGATGGTAAACACCCATTCACTGAGATACCCTGGCTGTATCTCTCTTCCTTGAACCTAAAATGATTCACTCAACCTGACTTGTCAAGTGCTTCAGCTTCTAAATGAATCTCTTTTCATTCAATGATTTGACTCCAGATACTAGATACAAGATCTGTTTGTTTTCCTTCATTATATGTCCCTCTGTCTTTCTTAGGAATGACTTATTTTCTTTGATGCAGTCAAGCGCTGTCAGCATGACCATCCTGCACGTCTCCGAGTGTGGCCGGCTAGCTAGGCTGACTGGTGAACCAGGTTAAGAGAACCAAGACTAGATCTAAATGGAAAGGCCTAGAAGAGAGAATGACTTGGTTTAAGGCTACTGGGCATGGAGAAAAGAGTTATGAAGTCCAGCCCAGGGAAAGCAGAAGGACGGTGTGATGCAATCTACTCCAGTGGAGGTACAGAGCAAATAGTAGAACGAAGAGGCAGCGTCAAAGAGGTGGCCAGAGCCTGGACTCTGGCTCCCAGTGTGGGATGGACACAGCTGCACCCACGTACTGGTTGCATGAATCTGAGCCACTCACCTGACTTTCACATGCCTCACTCTCCTCTTTTGTAATCTGTGGACAATGATAGCATTTGTCTCATGGCGATGTTAAATAACAAATACTATTGACTAATCATTAGCAAAATACTTGGAACACTGCCTGGTACAAAACAAATACTATGCATAAGTGTTTATTAAATAAAGTAAGTGAATAAATCAAATGAGTGAAGAGTCTGAAAGAATAATCGCCAGGGTAAGGGAGCCCCAGAGAACACACCTCCTATGGCAAAGCCCCTGGGTAAACCCTTAGATAGAAAATAACTGTTACAGGTACCTGGCCAAGTGAGATTTGCATGAACATTGAAAAACAAATAAACAGAAAAATGTGTATAAATGGAGAGCTTTTTGTAGAGACCACATGCTCGTTGTAATTTCCATAATGAAGAGGAAGGTTGATTTAACATCGTGTCCCTACGACTAATCCAGTTCCTCAGGGGAGTAGCTTCATGGAATACTGCCATTGCTGGAGAAGCTTCTTACTCGTGCTTCTGAGAATAGCTGACCTGCGAAATGGATGTTGCTATCATGGTGCTAGAGTGATAATTTTCATTAACAACAATAACTGCAACAATAAAACACTCCATCCGGGATTGGTGTGCACAGTGAGCAAAGCCCACATCTATTTCTCTCATTCATGATATTTTCAGAGGTGGAAAGATTATCTACCGGTCGTGGTTTCTCACTGTCATGGCACCAGCACTTGCCCCGTATCCTCAGGGCAACGATATTGGTAGAGCTCGTCTCTCACCAAGGAGCTGTAGACCCTTCCGGGACCTCGTTTGCCTCCACAGAGAACTGTCTTGAGTGGCCCTGAGATTACACAGAGACCCATTTTTCTCTCACTCCATCCATTTTTTCTCTCTCCCATGTGTTTTCTATTTTACTACATTTCTACATGAGGCAACATGCCAGTCATTCACTCTTGTTTAAAATGGATTTGCTACATGTGAGGCACCATGGAAGCCTTTGGTGGAACGATGATGGGCAAGACAGACATGCCCCATCTGCACAGTCTACTAGCTTAGAGGGTGTATTAGTCAGGGCTCCCCACACAAACAGAACCGGTAGGGTGGAGAGAGAGAGAGAATTCTATTGATTTTAGGGAATTGACTCATATGATTTTAGAGACTGAAAAGTCCAAAATCTGCAGGGCAGGATGGCAGGGTGTAGACACAGGCAAGAGCTGATGTTGCAGTTTGAGTTCCAGAACAATCTGGAGGCGGAATTCCCTCCTCCTTGGGGGAGGTCAGTCTGTTTCTTCTTAAGGCGTTCAACTAACTGGATGAAGCCCACACACGTGATCAAGGGTAATCTGCTTCTCTCCAAGTTTACTGATTTAAATGTAAATCTCATATAAAAAATACCTTCAGAGCAACATGCCGACTGGTGTTTTATGAAATATCTGGGTACCGTGCCTAAGCAAGTTGACACGTAAAATTAACCATCACGAGTGGCAAGCGGGCATTTTGCGCTCAGAGTGAAGGAGCCTGCGGGAGAAACACACAGAGCCGGCCAATCACAAGAGAGAAGCCCCCACCTCGGATTCCAGCGGTCGTGGGAGGTTTCCCGGAGGCATGACGTCCGATCTGGGGGCTGTTTGGACAGAAGGAGCCACATGTGCACAATTCTTAACTGTGTTGCAAATGTGGAGAGACAGTGGGGAAAAACTTTAACCAGGTGCATTTTTTTTACCCCAAGCATTATTTTTAGAATCTCCCATTAAGGCTCTACTCATACAATTTTCCAAATTGCCAA
>CAUYRT010059377.1:0-72085 GCA_963574885.1 Lepilemur ruficaudatus | reverse complement strand
TATTAAACTGGTGCTCATAGCTTAGCATATTCATGAGTGGGTCAAGCCATGCTGCATGACATTGGACATTTTATCTTTCCTTATACTGAAGGATTAAAAATATATATATACATATGTATATGTATATGTATATATATATATTTGATCCTTGGAAGTAACACAACCAAAATTCTCTAACAAATATTTCCAAGTTCAGAATTTTTGTAAAAGCGTTTCTTGCCTCCCTTGCTAATGAGCTCCAATTTTCCTTGCTTTTTTGTGTGTCTACCAGCACGCACCACCTTGAGTTGGTGTGTAACAAACAG
Source organism: Lepilemur ruficaudatus (assembly GCA_963574885.1). Lineage (NCBI taxonomy): Eukaryota > Metazoa > Chordata > Mammalia > Primates > Lepilemuridae > Lepilemur > Lepilemur ruficaudatus. Next base: position 71,780 of record CAUYRT010059377.1, on the reverse strand, counting down.
CTAAATATAGTCAGTTTTGGCAGCTAACTTTTGGATGACTGTCACAAGGCTCCCTAAAACTGGAATTAAGCAGATTTAAAATGAACAGGCCAACTCTTGTGCTTGAGAAGAGAGGATGTTTTCATATGTTGTGAGCAGTAGTTACCACCAATGTCTTCTACGTATTTATGGTCTGCTTTATTTAAGTAACAGTAATAACTTTAATCATTGTTAGCTGAAGCACTGTTAAATACTCTGCACCCCTCTCTGAAATGGGAACTCTTCCAGAAAACTCTTTATGTGAAACCAACACTGTGTAATCAACAGTTGCGGTGAAGAGGTTTGGGGAGCAGACCAGATAACAGTAGCCTCTGTTCGCTATGCACAGAGTGGTGGTGGCTGAAACGTGCATTTTGTTGCTTGATTCAGTGTAGAGCACCCCATGACATCTGGGATTCGCTCACTCACGCATACAGCTTGCATGGTCCCCTCAGGAAGAAATGAGAGAAAGAGGAGAGGGAAAGGGGGCAGGGGGAGGAGGGGAACAGAGAGAAATTCAGGTCTGGCTTCAGTACATTTGCATTCTAGCTGTCTGGGGCATTCTCCCAAGTAGTGAATGCTAATTATACTGAGTGTGTCAAATTGTGTCGTGTTTTGTAAATCAAACAAATGTTCCCAGGAGGAAGGCGGAGGCCACCAAACCCATTTCATTTATGATGCAACCTGAATTTAAAGCCAGGAGTCTCGAGGGGCAACTGTGAGTGTATTTAATTTTATAACATGTGCCTTGCACCTTCAGTACTAGCTTGACATAAGGACTGCAGGCTTTAATACAATGCTTTTATTTAAACAGATAATGTGCTACTGGAGAGGGCTATAGCACTTTTAAGGAATGATGAGGATAAACAAACTGTTTTGAGGGACAAGAGTTGTAGGGTTTTCCTCTGGGGGAAAGGAGAATAGATGATAACGTATGGATGTGTTCCTTTCATCAAAACCCCCTACAGATCTTTACAACACTCTAGCCAGGAATCTGCATACTATCTACTGGTGAAAATGTAATAGTGTTGCTTCCAAGAGAAAGACTTTGTATGTTGCATTTGAGCACTATAAGCCATCAATGATACTGTCTTAGCTTTGAGAAGAAAGTAAGTTTCTCTTTTTGTTGCCAGATCCATCTTCCTAAAGCACCTCTGAGAGCATTCTTCCCTTGCTTTTCAAATCTTGGGTAAAGTTTTGCCCTTGTTCACTAAATTTTGTGGAGGAAGAGCCTTCTTGCCCAGTGCTCACTGCTCCCCTGTACCTCACACGCAGACCAGATGGGACACTGCCACTTATCCATGACATGGATTTGTCTCTCCCAGCTTTTGTTGAGGCCTGTCATTTCCAGTTCCTGGGAGACCCTCAGGCACTCTTCTCCCCAAAATCCATCTCTTATCATTGGAATCCTGCTCACCACTAAAGAAACAGTTTAAATACCATCTTCTTCAAGAAGTGCTCCCTGGTTCTTCTCCATCTTTGGTCAGAAATAATTTTTCTGTTTTCTTTAGTTTGTACCTTTTTTAAATGGCATACAAATACTGCTTTGTTTGATAGGTACTTCTGTGTGCCATATCTTTCCTACTGATACAAGACTAAACAGTCTCCAAGGGAGGATTAAATAATCTGCATCTGCCTCAGACTTGCACAGCGTCATGTACAGAATATGTGGTTGCAAATATTTTTTGAGTAAATAAATGACATAAAGTATACACATGTCTTGGACTAATTTCAGTAGTTGTATGTAAGGGCTGATGATAAAAAATAACAGTGTCAAAAAATAAAGTAATTAGGAGTATATTTCTTTATATAGGTTTTGCTTCAATGATCTTTTTCAAACATTTACATTCTTTCAGATATGCTAGACACACAGTGGGTGCTCAGTCAACCAGCTCACAGCTGGCTGAATGCAATATTACAAGAAGTGAGGTTGCACAGCGAGGCAGAAAGTTTTATTTTTTTTATTTTTATTTTCTAAGGATTAATACATGCCATATACTATACAAAGCATGTCACAAGTATCACAAGAATGAATTCAGGCAGTTTTTAATTGACAGTTTTGAAGTTATGAACTAGAGAACAGTTTTTGCAGGTTTACACAGAAACCAGAAAGCTTAAAAGGCAGAATGAATTATTTCCATTCTTGATGCATATGGATCCATGGGCTGTTGACAGCAAAGGATGAGAAACATTAAATGTAATATGAACTAATACTTTTTGAGCACATATTGTGTGCAAGGCACTCTGCTCATCAGTTTCCATGCATTCCTTCATTTGGTATCCCAATAATTATCTTTTCATTTATTACAAATAATAAAATTGAATCTTAGAAAGGTAAAAAAGTTGCACAGAAAAACATAGCTGGTAGATGGCAGAACCAGAATTTGAACCCAGGTTGACTAACTCCAGTGCATATATCATACTGCCTCTTCGTGTAAAGTTATGTCCTTCCAGAAGAGAATATAGTATAGTGTCCCTTGGACAGTGTTAAATGAAAGTTCTAATTGAGCCCAAACCTTTTCTTCTTCTTTTTTTTTTTTTGTTGAGACAGAGTCTCACTCTGTTGCCTGGGCTAGAGTGCCATGGCGTCAGCCTAGCTCACAGCAACCTCAAACTCCCGGGCTCAAGTGATCCTCCTGCCTCAGCTCTCGAGTAGCTGTGACTACAGGCATGCGCTACCGTGCTCAGCTAATTATATATATATTTTTTTAGTTGTCTGGCTAATTTCTTTCTATTTTTAGTAGAGATGGGGTCTCGTTCTTGCTTGGGCTGGTCTCGAACTCCTGAGCTCAAACGATCCTCCCGCCTCGGCCTCCCAGAGTGTTAGGATTACAGGCGTGAGCCACCGCACCCGGCCACCTTTTCTTCTTAGTGCCACATTTTACAGATAAAAGAATTGAGGCCCAGAGAACTTAAGTGACTTAATCAGAATCACAGAGTTAGTAAGATCTGATTAGACCACAGGCATCTGGACTCCCAGTCTAGGACGCTCCCATGAGAAGACAGTATGTTAGCACACAGATTTGGAATATGCATGAATCTAGCCACCTTCCCTTAAGCATAACCCATATTTGCAGTGAAAACCAGAGGCAGCTTAGCTGACTCTAGGATGGTAGTAATGCTGTCGGCTTTATAGAAGGGTCTGACTGCCTCTCTGTTCACTCATTGGCTAATCCAGTAGCACTCACCTCAGTCTGGCACCTGTGTGACTTATTTACACTGATCTTTCTGAATCTCTGACCAAGCCAACCCAAGGTGCTGAAGTTGGCCATTTGTGTCTCAGAGACCGAGACATTTCCTCTTCCGTGGCTGACTTTGTCCTATATGACAAGCTTGGGGTGAAGAGCTGGCCTGGGTATTGGTTGAGTGTGTGCTTGCCTGTGGTGCCATTTGGAGGCTTCTCCTCTACTCGGGGGCCACAGATGTCTCTAAAATGTCCACAATGAAGTATCTTGTAGGGTTAAAGCATTTCCTTAGTTAAGGATGCTGAGATTGTAGAAACAAAACAAAATAAATGAATAGCAACAGCAACAACAAAACAAGGCATTTGGCACCAGAAAGCTGGAGGACCAGGCACCAAAGGGTCTGACCTTAGAGTAAGTGCTGCTTCCTTCACAATTAAGCCGGTGATGGCCCTGCCTGTAATCCACAGGGAGATTATGAGCACTCACATTTCCAGATGTTGAGATGGGATTCGAAATCAGAAATAACTGCCTCTTAGTTCTGGGTGATCATGGAAAAGCTACTTTGTCTGTTCAGACCTCAATTTCTTCGTCTGTGAAATGTTATAAATCTTAGAGGGCTGCTGTGGAGATTAGGTTAAATTGGGCCATGTATCTGAAAACTCTTATTAAATTCAGTGCTATATATGCACTTATTTTCCATTAATGACCAATTGATGCATTTTAGGAAGTTTACATAAAAATGAAAATATACATTCTGAGAGAGCAAACAATTCAATTATTTTTATATTCACATTATCTTTTTAAAAAATCAGTTTTGTTATAAACAGTGACTCTGGGTGAATGGGACATAGGTAGGGGCATTTCTTTGGTTGGAGTAGGTGCGAGGCAGGAGAAGAATAAAAAGTCAGGAGCCAAATCCTTATTTAAGGGAGGGTCTGGAAAGCCAGCCAATGTGATGGCCGTGGGCTGGGGCAGGGGGAAGAGGATGAAGCAGTTGATCCCGTCACTGTGTGGCCCAGGGCTATCTTTCTGCAGGTGTCTGAGTAACTTCAGGTGGTCTTTCTCAGTCACTGGGCTTTCAGGTTGCTAATATCAAAATTACTTTGGTGACCCAGGAACTTATAGATCTTATAGTTGTCAGATAATAGAGTCTGGTATCCCAGCAGCAGGAACATTGAGGGGGAGGAAGACTGAAATTAGTTTTAATGGACCTCTTTCTCTTCCAATTATGTCTCACACACCTGTGACTTTTGTCTGGAGAGGTGAGGCTAGGCTTATATAGGCTTATATCTTACATTTTCAATTTCAGAGAGAAACAAACGGGAACTATTAGGGTGATTTTGCCTTTACATACAGGGTAACTCCCAATATCAAATGCAAATATCAGTTAATAGCAATCATTATGGCATCTATTCTGTATTTTATACCTTTCTTGTCAAAGGATCAAATCAGGGTTAATAAAATCATAAAAGCTTAGGATTTTTTTTTTTTTGAGACAGGGTTTTCCTCTGTTGCCCAGGCTGGAGTGCAGTGCATGGTCAGAGCTCATTGCAGCCTCAAACTTCTGGGCTCAGGCAATCCTCCTGCCTCAGCTTCCTGAGTAGCTGGGACTAGAGGCATGAGCCACCACACCTGACTAATTTTACTTTTTGGAGAGATGGGGTTTTGCTATGTTTCCCAGGCTGGTCTCAAACTCCTGGGCTCAAGTTATCCTCCTGCCTTGTCCTCCCAAAGTGCTGGGATTATAGCAACCACGCCCAGCCAAAACCTTAGGATTTAAAAATAAATTAATTATTTTCTATCCTCTATACATATTTAAACCATTCTAAACAAAAATGAAATTCTCTTGTATATCTCTTCCAGCGTCCCTGGAAAACCCACTTCAATATTTTGCCAGTCTTCCCATTGCATATTTAGCTTTAACGGGTATTAATTTTTCCCTAAATGAAGACAGAGATCTAGTTTATTGCCACACTTACTGTGGATGACACTTTGTGTCATATTCATATTTGCATTCCTATCACTTACCGTTGTCCTTGGCACCAGGCAAGTATTCAATTAGTGTTGTCGAATGAATGAAAAAGTACATGAATGAATGAATAATTCTTTTTTTTTGAGACAGAGTCTCACTCTGTTGCCTGGGCTAGAGTGCCATGGCATCAGCCTAGCTCAAAGTAACCTCAAACTCCCGGGCTCAAGCAATCCTACTGCCTCAGCCTCCTGAGTAGCTGGTACTACAGACATGCGCTACCATGCCCGGCTCATTTTTTCTATGTATTTTATTTGTCTAGCTAATTTCTTTCTATTTTAAGTAGAGACGGGGTCTTGCTCTTGCTCAGGCTGGTCTCGAACTCCTGAGCTCAAATGATCCACCTGCCTCGGCCTCCCAGAGTGCTAGGATTACAGGCGTGAGCCACTGCGCCTGGTCTGAATGAATAATTCTTGCTTCTCATTTACTCCATTGGCATGTTTCATTTTTAGTCAGAATAATTCTAGTTCTTTAATGTTTCATGAGGATTCTGCTCCTTTTTGAACACCTGAATCTTGCAGTTGGTTCTTTACTCAATCCTCTGTAAATTTTTCATGTTTCTCTTTGATTTGAAGTCCAGAATTGGAGACCAGTGAAGTCTATCAGGTAAAAATGTTAAAACTCTTCCTCATTTATCGAATAGGGTCAAAGGCTTCAGTTTTTAGGAATTTGTGCTTATAACTGACTCAGGTCTACCCTGTGGGAGGCTTTGAGTCTTGAAATGTTTAAGTTGAAAGGGATTGAAGTGGTTTTGTTCTTTTGTTTTGGGTCTTGTCAGTTTGTTTGTTTTGATGTAATGATGATAACATGGTTAAGGTGAGAGTCTTTATCTCTTAGAAATACTCAAGTATTTATATATGGACAGTTATGATGTCTAGATTTGCTTTAGAAAACATCAGCAGGGAAGAAGAAGGGTGGGAAATTAAGGTGGTAGAGATGAAAAAAGATGTATTGATATTTACGAAATCTGGATTAATTATATTATTCTCTCTACTTTTGTGAATATTTTTTTTCATAACACAAAGTTAAGAATAATGTATCTAGATAAACTTAATCATGAGAAAAACCACAACCCAGAAGGCAAGGGAGTCATGCCTAACATCTCAGAGCTAGATAATGGAGAACTTGGACTAGAAGGCAAGTCTTCTATTGCCCACTCAATGCTCTTTCCAGTGAAACTATGTCTTAGTCCAGCTTGTTGCGCTCTCTCTGTAGACTTTATTCATGTCACCATCATCCTGTTAATGATAACTGTGATATGCAAAGGCCATTTATTAATATGATTCTAGTTGACTTCCAAACTTAGTTTACTGTCCCCTGTGAATTTAATAAGCACAAAGATTTCCCCACTCCAGGTAACTATCAAAAGAGAAAATAGTGTTGATACAGCTCTTTATTCTATAGCATTCCTAGGGACTAAAATACAGGATTGGTAGGAAACAAAACAGACAAATATAGGCACAAGGAATTTCAACCAAAGAATAGTCACTAACCATATTTAAACTTTTAAACAAGAAACGGTACACTACAGCAGAGTCTAAATAATGTCCCAGAGGTAATTACAAATTTAAGTGTGTAATAAAATGATAAAATACTTTGATAGGGCTCTGGCCTGCTGAGCCTCTGTGATACATCCAGCATCTTGGCAGCCATCCAAATCCCAGAGTGGCTTCAGGTTTGGAATGTCTGCTTCGTCAGAAGCCAGTACTACCTCAGGAATTCACCTGTACCCAGAACACTCAGGGTTACATGGTTTTATCCATGCTCCTCTTGAAAAAAAAAGGGCAAGCATCTCTTCATTTAAGGGTAAGGAATACGGATTGGTCTAAAGTAGGGAGTGGATGGAGAGTTGTGTGTGCATATATGGGTGGGGGGGGCATGGGAAGAAATAGTTGAGGAGTTAACTCATTCAGGTGTAACCCTAAGGCAAATACCATGAAATGGTTAACAGCAAACTGTCAGAGTGATATAGTTGGAATACAAGCTTGTTAGTAGGAAGCCTTAAGTCAGGTCATTTAATCAGGTGAGGCGAGGTATTCTCAGGGAGCGCCTAACCAGGGAGTTACTTCCCTGTTCAAAACCAGGTAAGGCTACATGTGAGACGGCTCTATAAACTAGTAAGTGCCATAAAGTGTTGGAGACACCAAAAAGGAATTTCTAAACTGATGTGGAATTAAAACAGCACTCACTTCTTTATATAAATTACAAAACATTTTTAAATTAGGTTTAAGACACTTCCTCTAAGTGATTTGTACTTTACAGGCAAGACATAGTATTTTGTCCATTTTTCTCCCCAATCAGAATTAATTTTCTTTGCTCGTAAGATGCGTGTCATCAGCATAAAATTATTCTCCCCCTCACATAATACTTTTTTGATTGTACCCTCCAATTCCCAAGGTGTTTAAAACTTTTAAAGAGGTTAATATTAACTATGGATTTCAATTTTAAACAAGCTTCTCAGTCAGAATGAGTTAGACATGAAAGCGTACTTTCAAGTGAATTGTGTATTCATTTAAAGTTTAGGAAAAAAAATAAAAACAAACCCTGCTCCACTCCCACCCAGCATGTAACCCCAGGTCACCACCCCTGGAACATTGTGCCTTTGAGCCTTTGACTGGCTTTGCTTCTGAGGTTAAGAGAAGTGTGTGGCAGATGTGGGGAGGCAGTTGGGATGGGGGCGGGGTGCAGGGATGAAGGGCCTGCCAGATGTTGAGCGGGAGGGAGGAGTGTGAGGATAAAAGCCTGCCAGATGTCTGCAGCGCAGAATGCTGGGCACCTGCTTTCCATGATCTTCAGAAGATGATTTATATCACAGCAGTGGGATCTCATAAAGGTCTTCCACCTCCCCAATAAATACAGAATCCAGGGCTCCAATAACAATTTTCTACAAGATTTCTTCCCTCAGATTATGTCTTTTTAAAGACTCAAGTGGAGGGTTATGTGAATGAAAATATACAATCAACCAATATACTCATTTGTAAATAAAAGAGGGTTGGGGGGGCTTTACATTTAAATCTGTTGTTCTAAATTATAAAGAAAATCACCTTTTATTTTCTATTTATGTTATCTTTCCAATAAGAAGTGATTTGTTCTTCTCTTTCTCCACAATGGATTTAATAGATTTATTCATCAAGTTTTCTAAATTTAGACACCAAACTGATGTTTTTCTCCCACTGCTTAATTTTATTCTTAGCAGCACTTACATAAAGCCAAGCAGTGAAAGATACGGCAAAACTACTAACTTGCTGTGACCTGGAATGCACTGATAGAATAAAATAACAATAATGAAGATTGATGTACCAGAGAGACTTAATACCAAGCGTCCCCGATGAAATCTGTTTTATGCTTTCAGTTTTTCCCCACAGTACTTTTGGCCACGTGTTTCCTGTGGTTTTTAGAAGTCTAGGTTTTCCTTGTGATGCCTGGACTAGACTCAGTTCTTAGGCTAATTGATGAGTCACATAAAAGAAAATATGTGCATTTTAGGAAACTTTAGTGTTTCCTAGGACTAGATTTGATTACGGCAGGTAAAATTCCTCTATTAGATCTTGTTTGAATGCCTTAGAAATAATGGTATTTGGGGAGCTGGAGGGTTAACCAAGACAGTGGGAAGATTGAGAGAGAAGCTACAACTGTCTCAGTGGCCTCTCAATCTTCAGAAAGCCAGGCTTGTCATCCGCCTGTGTCATGGACCACAGTCAGCAGCGTTGATCATTACTCCTTTAGGCCAGGGGTCCCCAACCTATGGTGAGCTGTATAATTATTTCATTATATATTACAATGTGATGATAATAGAAATGCAGTGCACAATAAATGTAATGTGCTTGAATCATCCTGAAACCATACACCCCTCCCCTGGCCCCCGGTCCGTGGAGAAATTGTCTTCCACGAAAACGGTCCCTGGTGCCAAAAAGGTTGGGGACCACTGTGACTGCACTAGCATTCAGTAAATAGTTATTGAGCACCTAGTCAGTGCCACTCTGCTGAGTTCTGGGAATACAGTAGTGAAAGAGGTTTCTTCCTTCTTGGAACTCCCAGTGTACTGAGGAAGACAGACATTGAGCAGATAATTGCTGACGTATTTATTTACAAGGGGTAAGTGCTATAGAGAAAAGAGTAACATGTGCTATGAGAATATAATAGAGGGGACTTTGATAGATGTCATCAGATAACCATGGAATGAATTCCTTATGATTTGGTAAATTGCTCCCTCATTTAGGATCACCAGATAGCCGCTAGATGAGGCGAGTCGGCTTTAAAATGGGATGGTGTGCAAGCGTTTTGTCAGGCAGTATTCTCTTAAGTGCTGGCAAGAAAACAAGAAAATCCTTTGAAGCCTGAAGTATGGGTTATTCCAGGGCCAATCCTAGAGTCAGAAATTGTCTTTATGTCCAGGCTGTGTATTTTTTAAAATAAAATTTTAATTCTAGAATAGTTTTAGATGCGCAGAAAAGCTGTGCAGATAGTACAGAGAATTTCCACACATTCCATACTCAGTTTCTCCTATTAACATCTGATGTTAGAATGGTACATTTGTCCCAATTACTGAACCAGATTCATACATTACTATTAACTAAAGTTCATATTTTTATTCAGATTTCCTTAGTTTTTACCTTAAATTCTTTTTACTCCAGAATCCCATTCAAGATATTCATCATGTCTCCTTAGGCTCCTTGGCTGACAGTTTCTTAGATTTTCCTTGTTTTTGATAAACTTGATGATTTGAGAAGTACTGGTCAGGCATTTTTCAGGATGTCCCATTAGTGGAATTCATTGGAAATGTTTTTCTCAAGATTAGATTGGGGTTATGGGTTTTGGGGAGGAAAACTAACAGAGGTAAAGTGCCATTCTCATGACATCATATCAAGCGTGCACACTATCAACATGGCCCATCATTGTTGATGTTGACTTTGTCTGGATGAGGTAGTGTTCATCAGGTTTCTCTACTACAAGGTTGCTCTCATCTCCCCACCCCTTTTTATACTATACTTTTTGGAAGGAAGTTACCATGCACAGCCTGTACTTAAGGAGTTATGCTTCACCTTTTTGAGGTGGAGTTTCTACAGTGTCTACACAAATTATTTAGTAGTCGCCTACAGGAGAAATTTGTCTAGTCTTCCTCATTTATTTCTTTATTCAATCATTTATTTATATCAGTATGGGCTCATGGATACTTATTTTATGCTTTGGGCTTTAATCCAATATCACTTAATTTTCTTGCACAAATTGTTGTAGCTTTGGCCATTGGGAGCTTTTTCAGTTGGCTCTGGTGGCCCTTAGATACATGCACATCAGGGTGTGTGTTTTCTCTGTGTGTGTGTGTGCATGCATCTTCTCTTAAAACATTTTTCCAGTACTTCCTTACCTTTTGGTGACTATAAGATGGTCCAGGTTGATCTTATGTATTTCCTGCTACAGTCCTGGAATCATTTCCCCAAGGAGCCCTGGTTTCTTTTATTGGAGAATGGTGTTAGAAATCAAGACCTATCTAAAACAAACCTCTGGTTTGTTTTTTACGCTGTAAATCACCTGTGAAATAGTGACTGGACAGGAATGTGGGGTGGAGAAGGAAGTCTGAGCTTCAGAGTCAGGTCGAATATCTGTTTCCCATATTTTTCACTTACTAACTACAAAGCTCTGGACAAATAATTTAACCTCTCAGAATCTCACCTTTCTCACCTATAAAATGGGCACAATATTACTTACCTTGCAGGGTTGTTATGAGAATTAGAGAAAAAGTATTCATAATGAGCCTGGAATACAGCATCTGTTCAAAAAGTCATTTCTATGGAGCAGGGTAGGTCCACATGGGTGTCACCACCCCAGAGTTGGCTGAACACCAAGGAAAATAAATGTTTAATTTTTTTAATTGCATAAGCAAAACCATATTATCCAAGAAGGAAATAAAAAAGAGGATGTTTTACTTACAATCCCTACCCTAACACATGTTCCCTTTTAGTCCATGTCATTGTGTACCTATTTAAAAAACATTTTAATCACATTGTATATGATAAAAGAAATAACATTTTACCATCGTGTATATAGTAATAATAAAATATCAGCACTGACTGGGTGCTTATCTTGTACTCAACTTTTACATGGAGTATTATAATCTCCATTTTATAGCTGAAGAAACAGAGGCACAGATAGGTCAAGTACCTTCCCAGAGGGCACACAGTAGAAAAGAGGGAAAGACAGGAGTTGAACTGATGTCTGTCTGATGCCAGAGCTTGAGACTGTTAATCATTGTTACATTTTCCCTGTTATGCAAACACCCAGGCCTCACAATCATATGTGCACACATATGTGTATGTATTCATTTCTTTATGCCACATATACTGAGTGTCTACTATGCTGGGGCATTGGATAATGTTGGTAATAAAAAATGAATTGCTCACAGTCTTCTCTTTTTTAAGATGCTTAGGATTTGATAGGAGATACCACACATAGACAAATAATCGCAGTGCAGTTCTACCGGAGCTGTACAGACTTCAGTGTTCAGCAAAAAGAATGCTTTTATTTGCTCAGTAATACCAGGGAAAGTTTGATGGAAGAGGTGACATTTGAACTGGAACTTGAAGAATGGGCTAGATTTAAACAGGTAGGTTTATAGATGGTAAGGGCATTTCAGCCAAATGAAACAGTAAAAATAAAATTGTTGAGACTTGTGGTAGATCAGATCACTAAGTAGCAGATATTTATTTTATGTTCCAAATTGTTTGGGGAGGAGTATACTCCGTTACCCCAGTGACTTTGGGCTTGGCCTTGTGACTTTCTTGGGCCAAAGGAGTGTGGGTAGAGGTGACATCATAATACTTGTGAGTCCAGCCCTTAAAATGGGCATGCCAAGCTTCTGCCAGGCCTCCTGAAGCTCTTCCCCTCTTTCTTTAGAATGGCTTGTCTGCCAAGTAACAACAGATGTGCAAACCTGTGAGTGTAAAATAAATGTTGGTTGTTATGAATCCTTGAGATCTTTGGGGCTGGTTGTTAGGCAGCATAATTTCAGCAAAAATCTGATTAATACAAGACCAGTAAGATCTGATGAATACAAGGGTAGGCCAAATTGGAAGAGGATTTAATGGTCTAGTTTGGCTGAAGAATATACATGCAGGCCTGTGCCTGCAAACAGAGAAGAATTTTAACTTAAGCCATGAGAATAATGGTAAGATGACTCAGACTTTGTTGAAGTTTGGCTGCCAAAGTGGCCACAATTATTTTATAGGCACTTTATATAGGATTTATAAGAAATCTGTGAAATTAAAGACTTGGCATAAAAGCACAGAATGGCTCAGGTATTTTTCCTTTTCCCCCTTACTACTTTATCCTTTTATGGGATCCAGCACATACCAAGTCTAGAATAAACATCAGGGACATGGTCCTTCCCTCAAAGGACCTTATAATCAGTTTCATGGGCAAGGTGCATATGTGCACAGGAAGTACAGGGGAAGTGCTCATAAACAAGAAAGTGACAGAATTTAAAGTAAAGAAGGAGTCTGATACTTTTTTTAGCTTAATAATATAAAGAATATATGCTAGTCAGAGGTTAACTATGGCAACATGATGGGTGTGATTAATTTATAAATACCCTATCCTGAGGCCAGGTAATCATTAAAGGTTCTCTGTGCTCTTTACTTCTCCACCTTCAGAGCCCAGTAACATAAACACATACTGCTGGTGACACATGCCACCTGGATGCTTAGCCCAATGTAGAGCCCTGGTAGGAAGAAACAAAACATTTTAAAAGCAAATGGGGTGTGGAAGAAAAAAGATTGAGTAGGTAGCTCTGCAGGAAAGGACTATGAGGGGGTAGCTTTTTGGGAAGGCCCTAGAATATAAAACTGAAACTTTATGCTAGTTGAAGTGGAATAGAATATAAAGGCTTTTCCTTAATCTCTATCCCTTGTGGGCTCAGGTTGGACGATGTTACTCCAAGTTAGCAGTGAAAGAGTGTGTTTCCTCTCGGCTCTGTTGGGTGTCCTTTGCTTTAGTCTATTTGGTTATGGACTATCTCACCTCTGCCTCTTGCGTGCAAGTCATCTATATGTCATCATGCTAATAGAGTTTCTGTGTCTTCCTTGCCTTAGTACCACACCCTTTATGTCAGTTACTTGTACCATTATGTTTCCAGTGTGAATTCTGTGCCATGGAGTAAATTTACAATCATAACTTCCCTCTGGCTTCAAGATGAGGGAACATTTGTGTCGATGGTGCATGATTCTGAGCTGCTTCTAGGATTCCCTTTAGTCTCCAATGACTCAACCACACTCTTTCCAGGATGGGCAGGGAAACGTAGGGTCCTCCACTTGAGTTCTGACTGAGCACTGCCCTGACCTCCCCTACTGGTGCGACCACAAGGACCCTGACTGCAGCTGCAAACCAGCTCCACAGGAAGCCCTGCCACTTAAGGAACTATAAAACATATTTCAGAAACATTTGTTGAACACTTGCTATTTGATAGGCACTGTGGTAGGCATAGCAAGGGACACAAAAATGAACAAGACGTGGTTCTCTCTTTCCTGGGGGTTTATAATCTACTGGAGAAGACAGACAGGCACAGAAGCAACACAAGGATGTGGCAGTCTGGGTGAAAGGACAAGTTTGAGCATACGCCAAACACAGAACCACCTGGCCTCTAGGTTCCAAATGGCAACACAGTGTAACAGAAATCCTGTCCTGGCCACGTGGAAAGCCAGAAGCAGGCCCGACAGGAGGGACTGATTTAAAACATCATCCTCTCCAGGGTTTGTGTGGGTGGTGATGGTCAAAGCTGAAGTACCCTCTTCTGGTCTGGGGAGAGAAGAATAGACTTGACTGGATAAAAGGGCCTCTGTTTAAGGCCACACTTCAGCATCTTTTCTTATTATTTTTGTTTCACCTCCCAGAGACACTGTCTGGCAGGCTCCTAGAACATTCCTTGCCCGTGGGATGAAGGTGGTATTATTCTAGTGGGCCTCAGATCAGAACCAAGTATATTTGTACTTTTAGTAACAAAACTAGCACTGACCATGAGCTGGTTTCTCTTTGAATTGAATACAAATGGAGCTAGCTCTCGTTTCTTGTATGTGGAAGTTAGACTCCTTTCAGCTTCAGTGAGCTCTCATGAAAATTATTCTGGAGATCTGGTAGCAAAAGGCCACTTGCTCATAGTTCGTTCATTTTTTTCTTCGGCAGAAGAGCCTTGGAAGGCAGGCCTGGGAACCAGGCAGTAGGCTGGGAAAACAGACAGGGACCCAGGCAGCAGCTGTTTTTAATGTGCTTGGAGACTACATATGTAATATGTAGAGAACATCTTGCATTCAGGAAGATCATCAAATATGCATGTGAGTGTGCTAAGAACATGACAGTAAAAATGGTGCTGCCAACACTATGGCAATGTTGTTATGCTGGCTAAACCGTGTGGTTTCTTGTCCCAGAGAACTGCAGCCAGGCTGTCTTCTTTTGAGTTGGGCTTCAGTGTGCTTTAATGCTATGATTCGCTACTTTTCTCACATGTTTAATACGTAACACTGATAGAATTGTTTGTGATAGCATCTAACCTCTGGGGAGAACCCAAGCCTATCTCTGGAAAAAATACAGTCTTCAGACGTAGGCTATTAGCTGTACTACCGAGGGGTGAAGCTTTGACAGGGAGAGTAAATGGTATCACAACTAAAACTAGGTGAGGTGAGCAATCTCCTACACTCTCACATAGTGCACTTGAAATAGTTGCTCCTTTTTTTTTTTTTAAATAAGCGTTAAAAAATTGAAATAGTTTTAGACTTACAGGAAAATTGCAAAGAGAGTTCTCCTTTACCCCTCAACTGGTTTCAGCTTTCCCACTGTTACCGTCTTACATTATCCTGGTACACTGACACTTATCCTGTCAAAGGTAAGAGACCAATACTGGTACATTACTTGAAACTTAATTCTACACTTCACTTGGATTTCAGCAGTTTTTCCAAAAATGTCTTTTGTTTTTCCGTTCCAGAATCCAATCCAGGATACCATATTCCATGATTTTTTCATGTTTCCCTAGTCCCCTCTGGTCTGTGACAGTTTCTCCGTCTTTCCTTGTTTTTCATGACCTTGACAGTTTTGAGGAGTATTGGAAGATTGTTTTACAATTTCAAAAAAAATTGCTGTCCTTTAACATGAGGGCTGACCATCCCTTGCTCAGGAGAAGCTGCTTCCCGTGTAGGGAGGCCGGGGAGAATCCTGCTAGATGCTGAGGGAGAGAAGGCATGGAGGAGACTGGAAGCTCCTCTCAATCTGACCCTCGCCCCAGGGAGGAGGAGCACCTGAAGATCACAGGTGGCCCGATATATCATATTGGAGGGCAACTCCTTGAGTCAGGGATCTAACCTCACTACACATTTGAAACACCTGGGGAGCTTTTAAAAGCATTGACTCCCAGAACCCACCCCAGATCAATTCCATCAGAATTTCTGAGGATGTGGTCCAGGCATGGATATTTTTAATAGCATATCACGTGATTCTAATGGACAACCAGCATTGAAACTGCAGATTTAGCTAGTAATAAAGAATATATTTGTCTAAGTGTCCTAAATACAGCTATGGAGAAGGAGTAGGCCCCAGGTATGCACATTGATCAAGGATTTGGGATTTGGAATCCTGAAAAAGTCTCTTTTTCATAAATTTAACTGATGGTATTATTCTATTTACTTACTTTTCTTAACTAGCTTGAAAAGTGAGTGCTAAGCAGTGGATTTGTTTCCTTAATAGACATCTGATTTGGGGCCAAAACAAGTGATTTATAAAACCCTGTTGCTCACTGAATATGCTAATTTCAGTTGTCTTATGACCAGAGCTGCTCATTAGAGGTATAATCTATTGCCCAGGTAAAAAACACGAAACTGGGAGTTGGAAACAGAGTTTCAGTCTTAGGGTTTTATTTTACTTTATTTTTTTGAGGAGAAGGAAAGAGGAGTTTATTAATTAGCTGGCAAATGAGGAGGTTGGCAGACTCCTGTCTCAAAGTACTAATGTCCTGTTTCTGAGCAGAAGTACGGAGTTTAAAGGTTCTGATTAATCCCATCTTAGGCTAAGATGATCTCGTGTCCTCCATTGGGACAATTCCCTTGAGTCATCTCGTGTGGCACAAAGAACAAAGGACGCTCTACTGGCCTGAGGCAGGGATGTAGGTTTTAGTTCTCAGTAAGGGTGAGGGGGTTTTGAAGAGACAGAAAACATTTTTACCCTTTCTCAGGCCATTTTCTCTGTTACATATTCCCCACTGTCAATCTTACCCCTTCCATCTCTGTGGGAGGAAGGGTGACGTAGTCATCAAGCTACTTCCTGCTGAATTGGGGTGATGTTGTAGAAGGAAGGTGCAGATTATTACGTGAAAAAAGGCATAAGCAATAACTACGGCGTGAGGACTGTCAAGGTGAAACGGACTGTCTTGCACACGATGTCAGATCCAGGGCTGAGTCAGAAAAGAAACATGGGAACTTTGAGTGCAGGGCTATTACTTGTACCCTGTGGGTGATCCAAGAGACCGGCTCTGCAAATTCAGAAATCACGTACAGAAATACTTTTACCAAATGAGGCTTAGGATAACACACCCAGTGGCAAGACAGATCAACAGAAGAGACAA
The DNA here is from genome assembly GCA_963574885.1 of Lepilemur ruficaudatus. Classification (NCBI taxonomy): domain Eukaryota; kingdom Metazoa; phylum Chordata; class Mammalia; order Primates; family Lepilemuridae; genus Lepilemur; species Lepilemur ruficaudatus. The sequence continues at coordinate 54,952 of CAUYRT010059377.1, read as the reverse complement.
TAGCCTGGGGAAATCCTCACTAAGGAGTTGTACCTCTATCTTTGGTGTTATGGACCCAACATTTTGCTTCTGACAATTTTAATGAGGTGTGAATTGTTAGAGGTACTTCATAGGGTTCCTTCCACTTCTCTGTTTCCAACTGGGGCGTGGACCTGAAAGAGGCAAAGTCATGCATAGTGGTTAGCACCTGACCCACTCATTTGACATAGTGCTTTATTCTGTTTTTTTTTTTTTTTTTTTACTCATGGCTATATTATTATTATTATTTTTTGAGACAGAGTCTCACTCTGTTGCCTGGGCTAGAGTGCCGTGGTGTCAGCCTAGCTCACAGCAATCTCAAATTCCTGGGCTCAAGGAATCCTCCTGCCTCAGCCTCCTGAGTAGCTGGGACTACAGGCACGCACCACCATGCCCGGTTAATATTTTCTATATATTTTTAGTTGTCCAGATAATTTCTTTCTATTTTTAGTATAGACGGGGTCTTGCTCTTGCTCAGGCTAGTCTCAAACTCCTGAGCTCAAACAATCCTTCTGCCTCAGCCTCCCAGAGTGCTAGGATTACAGGTGTGAGCCACCACGCCCAGGCTCAGTGGTTATATTACTACACTTACCTCAGGGTGCCAGGAAGGGTCTCTCATAAACTATTTCTTAGGGGCTTAACTTAAGCTGGTTTCTAAAGGACTACCCTTATCCAGAGGAGGGCAAGCAGCAGCATCTTATCTAGGTATAGGGTTTTGCTTACTTGTTGAGTTACCTCTGCTACAAAGGAGGGTCCATTATGACTCTTGTGAAATGCCCAGGGCATTCCACGGAGTGTTTCTGGGTCCTGTTGACAATGGGGTGCCTGCTGATGTCCATGCTGGAGGACAGCCATCCCCAACATTTTTGGCACCAAGGACTTGTTTCATGGAAGACAATTTTTCCACAGACCAGGGGTAGAGGGGTGTCATGGGTGGTTGGAGGGTGATGTAGAGCTCAGGCGGTGATGCACGGCCCATTTCTTAGCATGCCAAAGATTGGTATCAGGGCATGGCTCGGGGCTTGGGGACCACAGCTGTAGAAGGAGGAGCTGCTGAGCCATCTCTGTAGCTGTCTGCCCATGGCGTCCGTCACCAGCATGCCATTCTCTATCTGCTCAGCTTTTTCCTTGGACTGCTGATGCCCGTTATCCGGTCATCCTCTGAGGCCTGTTACTGCTCTGTGTTGGCATGTGTGTGCAGGAACTTGGCAAAGGCCCTGTCTCAGGCCAGCAGTTCCTGGTAGGAGTTTATCTCAGAACCTCAGATGTCCTTTCCGTTTGGGTAGGGCAAATGTCTACCCAGCCTGAAAAGGTGTTTACTGACACAAGCCTAGGTATGCAAGTGAAACTGTCAATTATTGACAAGGGGGACCTCCCCGCCATGCTGGGCTCCCTGTATAGTGGGTCATATTTGTGTCCTTGGACTGCCCTAAGTACATAAACAGTTAGTTGCAAATTGGGTCCTCTCAAATGAGGTCCCACCAAATCCATCAGGGCTTCATGCTCCCTATGTGTGTATTCAAGCAAGTGCTTCATAAGAGGCTGTTCAAGCAAGTGCTTCATAAGAGGCTGAACCAAAGCTTTGGGTAGGAGATAAGTCTATGAGAATTCTGTCTCCATCTAGCTGTGCCATTCCAAATGTTAGAGCCCCAGTCTTTAGTTTTAAAGGTGATCTAAATCTCGGGTATCAAGGCCCCGAGGAACAGATCCCCTCCAGCAGCCTCTTTAGCAGCTCTGCCAGTGGCCTGATTTCTTTTTGTTATGCTGGCCACCCATGTGGGCTCAGCCATGGCCTATATTAGGGCCATTATTTTGGTGGCACACTTCATATCCTTACTCACTTTTGGTAGCTTTCTTCTTGCCAGTGCTGTAACAATGTGCAGGCTTGCTGAGGCCTGAACTTCAAAGCGCAATGGCCTTCCCCTTTATACTTCACCAGGCCCTGGTATTCACCCAGCAGGAGCTTGGTTGTACCCCCCACCCCCCAGCCCTGAGAGGTGAGCTTCTGCGGATTCTGAAACAACCCCTGGTACTCTTGCTGCTTGCCCAAGTCCACCTCCTGGGCACACCACAACAAGTTTTGCAGCCGCCGCTGCCTCACTGCCACTGGGCCCCTCCCCTGTGACCCCTTGCCTGGCTCATAGACCACCAGGTGTGGCTGGTGCTGGGGATCAGGGTGAAGGCCAGGGGAAGGGGTCCCCCATACTGCTTCTGTTCAGGTGGCTAGTGCCAATCAAATCCCCACTGTCAATGTTGCCCAGGGCTCCTGCCTCTCCTTTGCCATCTAAGTCCTGGACTTAAAAAAAACTATCTGCTCTCCTTGAGCTTTCCTGTCACTGGAGTCCTTTGCAATTTTGGGCCATGTTCCTTTCAAGGTCCTTCTTCTTTACAAAAAGTCAGTCTGGGGCAGCTTTTTCACCCTTTCCTTTTCACTGTCTCAAAGCACCCTGCCAGCTGTTCTTGCACATTTAAGCCCTTTATCTGATAGTGCTATAAATTGCTCTGCTATGACTATGGGTTCCCTCTGGCCCAAATTGAGTTTTCTCCTGGGAGAGACCATTCCGAACCTAGAGTCATAATTAACTGGGCGTGGGACTGAAGAGTTAGTTCGGGCAGTGCCCTCCCCAGCCCCTGTCGTGGTGTCAAGATGGCGGCGGCAACAGGCATTCTTTCCCCTTTCTTGCGTGCTGCTCTGCGGTGGCCACATGCACTGGTCCTCCCTCCAGCTGGGTCCACCCTGGGCTGTGGGCTGTGGCCCCACCTGGTGCCTTGCCCTGGCCAGCTGTGGGGGTTCTGGTGGAGGCAGGAGGGCCTCATTTATCAAAAATCATACAAACGCAGACCATTTTGTATACCATAAACAATGAGTTTATCTCAAGCAAAGAGCTTAAGACTCAATATTTTAACCTATAGTGGCCAGTCGACAATTTGAGCTCTGAATTTTAAAAGAAGCAAAAGCTCAGAATAAACCATAGACCACCAACCACCACTTTTCCTCACACTTCATGCTTTTTTTTATACTCCATATAAATGGTACCACAATACGAAAACTCACGAGACAAGTGATACAAAAACTCACAATCAAACACAAGCAATATAGGGAATTCCAAAAACAATCTAAAATGCCACAGTCTGTCAATCAAATGGGAATTTTCATTTAACAGCCACTTTTCACACTCCAGCATGTACATCGGATTATAATAACACCATTCTTTTCACTATAATTTTCACTTAACGATCGCTTCTCACACTCCAGCACATACATCGGCTATTCTCTTTGCTATACGTTAACCATTGAGCCAAAGATTTTCCCCAAGAGACTTCGAGATGGAGCTTCCTTATCTTACAACAAAGCTTACAAATAACAGATAGACAATGTAGGTAATCTTCAACAAAAAAATGCCGGGGCCTGTCAAACAAATGGGAATTCAAACGGGATAAACACCACCCCAAATGGAGTTTGGTGCCTCAAATGCTCTCTGGGCTGGAAGGTTCACAAATGGGACTCCAAAGGGGATAAATGACATCCCAAATGGCTGGAAGTTTCAAAACCCTCCTCAAATGGGTGGCCTAATCCCCCCATTCCCTGAGAACCCCCCCAATGGTGACCTAGTCCCCCCATTACCTGGGAACGGCAAACGAGCTCTGAATTCAAACCAGGTTCCTTAGTTCCACTCAACTTCATGACTTCCACCCCCCAAATAGTGCTTCAGAACAAATTTCCCTATAGGGCCCCAAAAGAATACCCTGCCACAGGGCTGGAGGGTTCAAAACCCTTTCCAAATGGGTGGAATCAGGGTCTCATTGTGCACTCTGGGGAACTTACCCAACAAATGGCCTGGCATCCGGACACTTTCTAAATCCAGTTCCTTCTCGTCAACTTGGTTCAGGTTGTAGGGAGTTGTGTCTAACTTGGAGAGACAGAGACAAGTGTTTCCTGGAGATAAAACAGGCTCTGGCAGTTTCTGGGGCTGTCCCTTGCTCTCTCACCTCAAAAAGAAGTTGCTTCTACCCATTAAGACTCACAACTTTTACCTGGGGCTGCTTTCTGCCTCTTCCAGCAGCTGTGGGGTGCCATTCCACCAAGGTGCCAACTAGGGATGCCAAATTCTGTTACCAAAAGTTTAGTGCTTGTCCCTGAGGCTGCATCAGAAGAACGAGGACAAGTGGTTTGAGGAGAAAGAAAGAGGAGTTTATTAATTTGCCAGTAAATGAGGAGATTGGTAGACTCCAATCTCAAAGAACCAATGCCCTAGTCTTAGGGCTTTAAATGCTCACTGTTTGGCCACCAGATGATCAAGTCAAGTAATTTTTCTGGGAACTCAGGGCACTCATCAGAAAAATAAAGGGTTTGAATTAGATCACCTCTGAGATCTCATCTGGCTCTAAAATTCTATGATTCCAGGAGTCAGAAGACTGCCTTTTAAATCCATTTGCCATTTACTAAATGTTCAACCTTGAGTGAGCCACTGGATCTTGCCAGCTCCATTTCCCCATCTGTTGCATGGGGATGGGGATACCTGTGGCAATAATGAGATCATTCTTCCTAAAGTGCTATACAATTCTGGCTTTAATGTTTTCTGGAAAGCTGGGTGATTCTTTCCTCTCTTGATTGTATCACCACAATATATCTTTCCCACGCCATGTAAGTGCCTCATAATAACGCAATAAATATTTGTGGGTTGAGCAAATGGCAGAATTTGAAGATAAAACCTTATTCAACATAGTGGATCACATGAGTGGCTTCTCATTAGATTCACCTGAGGATTTTTAAAACCAGTGAGTCTCCCAGGCCAATCAAATTAGGATCTGTGGGAAGGGGCTCCAGGTGTTGGGTTTTATTTTTTTTAAGGTTCCCAAGTGATGCCAGTCTGCAGCGGAGGTTGAGGAACCCTGTCTTAAGAGGGCCAGTTTTTCCTACTCAGTAAGTTAAAGAAATAGAATATGGCTCAATTACTAAAGACTGCCCAATCCTTGAAGGACTTGCATTGTGTTTTTATTTTTCTCCTCATCTGCCACACACATGGCACAGGCCTGGCCCATGGCAGGAGCTCAACGTGTATTTGTTGAATTGGATGGAATTAAAAAATAAATTCCCAGATTGCATTTCCTCCCTCAGCCATTTTACTCACTATGTGAAAATATGTGCAAAGCAGGTTGTTAAGAGTTTTAACCCACATTTCCCATGCAATCATATTCTCATTACAACGCAGGGTACAACAGTTTTGGATTCGCACAATTAATGAGCTTAGTTTGAAAAAGAGCCCCTTCTTCAATCTAAGCCAGCTCTGCATCTTCTAGCCTGTTCAGTTCCCCACTCTGGCAGCCGATTGGAGCCTGGGACTGGTAGAGCTTCAGCGTGGAGGCAGTGGCATTTTCTGTAGCTGGAGTTACTGAAACTAGCCCAGTGCATGTCACCACTTCAGGGGGTTTCACCCACCGACCGAAAGGCACCTGATTTGATCTCCACACTCTCTTGGTCTCCCAATGCTTTATTCATCTTCATATTTAAAACTTATTTTTAAAAAAGATCCTGAGATGCTCCTCTTATTATTAATACAGGTGCTTACTTAGTTCCAGATAAATACAGAAATCTCCCCCCCTTTTGAATGTGTTGTAGCTTTATATGAAGCTAATGGAGCAAGGCAATGCTCAAACGTCAAATTAAACTGCACAGCTCTGTAATCACTCAGACTGACATGGCATAAAAGGATAATTAGTAGTTCATTACATGGAACATTGTTTGTTCAGCTAAATTGATTTCTCAGCTGCCCATGTTTTCTGTTTACTTAGTAAGCGCTCCACTGCACATTTTTATTTGAGAGCTAGGAAATCCCTTTCCCTGAATTTTTTTTGATTAGTACAGTTTTAAAATATAATTTGCTTGAGCTGGGTGAACCTCCGAATGACATACAGGTGTACGGTAACAATCATGAGTGTGGATTGATGCACGGAACATAAAACCAGCTGTGGTTAGAGACCTATGAGACTCTACCAAAAGGCCGGAACATACCCAGTGGCTTTGTACCTGGAAATGCTTTTGTGGCTGTTTTCTTTTCAACTTAACAGTGAACTCCCCTCTCAGAAAGGGAGGGGGTGAGAAAGAAATTGGAATAGACACCTAATCCTTTGCTGTTCAAAGTGGAAATTTTCCAACAAAGTTTTCTTAAACCCTTCATGTTGCCTGTTAATGCCAATATAAAGAAAACAGTGGCTGTTTTAGGATTTCCTGCCACCCTGCTCACCATCAGCAGGATTTAGAAAAAAGGCTAAATGCTGACTTCAAAACTTTCTGAACTTGCTACCTTATAAAGATAATGTGAATTTTCTAGGTTGGGGCAGCACAGCTATCCATAGCACATCCCCCTCGGCTGTTTCCATGTCTTTTGTGCTTCTCTTCTCTGGGTTTTAAGGCATCCGCATAGATTTTGCTGGACAAATATAGTCACACAGATGTATGGTCTTTGACAACATCAGCATTTGCCTCCTACCACATAACTCACCTGGACTTTGCCATTGTCTTGCTTAGCTGGGCTTGGCCGATAGGTTAATGCATTGCACTGAATGATACCTCAGAGTTATGACAGTCACAAAGAGAAGAGAGAAGCCAGTTCCTCACTAAGTCCAAGCCTTTGGCACATGATGAAGTATAAATCAAGGTAGCATGTCAAGCTGAGAGTCCTGCTACAAAGAAGTTTGTTTCCCAAAAGAGTCTAAATATTAGCTAGGTTTTGCTGGTCCTTGAAGGAACTTAGAAATCTGCCTTTTGAAATTAAACATTTTCATCCTGTTTGTAGAGGAAGGTTATTGAATGGAGAAGATGGGCCAATGTGAGGAGAGGCGAGGCCTTTTTGAGGCTGGGCAAAGAAAAGCTCAGTGGTTCACCCTGGTAAGTATTCTTGCAAAATACATATGTGCAGCTGGGGTGCACCCTAGTGTAACTAAAGACTGTATTAAATTCCACTACAACTAAGCTCTGGGTTTCTTTCCTTGGCCCATTAGAACATTAGAAGGCTCATATAACATACACGCAACATATTGAGCAGGTGACTCTCAGTTGGCAATATTAATTGGAGGAAATAGAGCCTGAATGAATGAAATCTGTAAATAATCCCCACGGCTCACCAGTGCCCTTTGATTTAATCTTCTTCCCTGGCAACATTGTTAGGTGCTGGACTCAGAGTTGAAGGTATACTCAGAAGAAGAGAATCCTGACCTTTGAAGACAGCATGGACATATAATTGTGTTCTTAGCACACAATGGTCTGGTAGAAATTTTGAAACAGAATTTCAAAGTTTTTTTTTTTCTGTAAAGGAAGTAATTTTGGGGTCAAACTCCTGGACAGACCATTCTCTTATGGACTTTGAATGTGGAAACCAGTCAATGTGAAGATCTGTGATTACCCTGTATATAGGAGGACATTGTTCTGCCTAAAATAATAATAATAATTAATGAATGTGACTGCCATGAACTGAAGCCCTGTTATGTTCCCGGCACTGCGCTATGTGTTTTCTGTCTGCCATTGTTGTCCCTTCCTTCCCAAATGTAATTGCAGGCTTCCTTTCCCTCCTTGGGCTAGTTCCAGAGCTTCAGGTTAAGGCAACTGGGTAGTTACCAATATAAGACTGCCCTTTCTTCTCGAGCACTATCTGGCACCTGGATGCTTACCTGAAAGTTTGCCAACCTACTCTATTGGAATATTCTGCCGATCTCCTGGTTTTTCTTGGCCAAGACTTGGACCTTCTAATTTCCTTTTGTCACCCTCTGTCTTATCTCTCCTGTTGCTCTTTTCTCCAAGTTTTGGCAATCAGATTAGCTATTGGTGGCATTCCTGCCCCCAATTCCCACACCAACATAGGCTCAGACAGACCAATTCCTATGCCGATGCTTACAAAGGCAGGATGTATGGAAGGAGTCCTTCCAACCTGCTCAGGCAGTGATTTTATTAAAGTTCTGCTGTCAGAACTAAATTATTGAACAGCATGTTACAATTCCTGGGTTTCTGTTTTTACTAACTCTCCTTGGCTGCTAAAGAGACCCACATTTCTTTATGGCAAGCCCTGGGCTCCGTATATCTGTCCCCTCAATCAGACTCCCTTCAGCTCTCTTGTATTGGCACAGGACACAGGCTTAAAATTCTGTCCAGATGGCCCTTCTCAATTCCTGACCGCCTGCTGTTGTTATCATCACTTCTAAGCTTCCTTGATACCAAAATGTCCTCATTTTCCTCCTGCCTCACTAGCTGTTTCTTCTCTTCCTCTTACCCGCCTCTAAGGGTTGAGGAGATCGGGGCCTAGGCCTAGGCCAGTCTCTTTTCTTTTTATTCCCTTCCTTTCTCCATCTAGGTGCTCTCATTTGGCCCCATGGTTTCAAGTCCCATTGGTACACACTGATGTGTCCTCATGTAATATTTCTAGCTTTGATCTTTTTCCTGAGCTTCAGATGCATCTAGCCAAATGCCTAATCAACATCTTAGGGTGTAATATGCATCTTAATCCTAACAGGGCTTAAAAAGAATTTGGCCTTTCTTTCGTGGAAACTGTTTTGCTCTTTTCTTACCCTTCTAAGTTAATACCTACATCCAGTTGCTAAGGCTAAAAACCTAGGAATCATTGATTGTTCTCTTTTCCTTACCCCGCATCCAATCTATCTGTGAGTCCTGGTGGTTCTCTGTTCAAACATATTTCCAACATGCTGCCTTTCCTCTGTTTCCAAGCCACCATTGTCTCTCCATTAAATTATGGTAATAGCCTCTAACTAATTTCCCCTGATTCTGCTCTTGCCCCTCAGTCCTTTCTTCACAGAGTAGGCAGAGTGTTCTTTACAAAACAAAAATCGGATCATATCACTTCCCAATTTTAGATACCCTGTGGGTTTTTCACTATACTTAGAATAACATCTGAACTCCTTCATGTGTTCTACAGGCCCCACCTAATCTAACCGCTTCCCACTTTCTGACATCATTTCATGCTTTTTTTCTCCACTGCCCTAAAATTGTTAGGTTTCCACTATAGCAAAGCTCTTGCATTTTATTGCTCCCTCTTTCTGGAATGTTCTTCCCCATGTCTTTGCATGACACGTCTGTCTTGTAGTTATGTTTGCAACTCAAGTGTCACCTTCTCAGAAAGGCCTTTCCTGAAACCCCATCTACAGTCACTCTCAATCAAATTATCCTGTGCTATTTCTTCTCCAGAATGAATCACTACTTGACATTCTAAAAAAATTTTTTTGGATTGTTTACTTCTTTCTTATCTGTCTTTTTCTATAAGACAGTAAGCTCTATGAGAGCACAGCCTTAGTTTTGTTCACAGCTGTGTCTCCTGTGCCTTGAACAATGCCTGGCATGTAAAAGATGCCCAGTAAATACTTGTTGAATCATAAAGTCCAGAATCCTTGTCTAGACTGAGGAAGGGTTCCAACTTGCGCCCAGGCACACTCATTTCTCTGCCTTTGTCTTCAGTACAGTCAGAAACTCCACCCTTACATCCTGCTTGACTTCTAGTTGTTTATCTACCATTACTTTTGGAGCTAGTTCTCTCAGGCCCATTTCACTTTGCCTTGTCTTGCTTTGCATGGCTAAGAGAACAGTGATGTCTCACCCCTGAGTCTACAAAGTGGAATCACAACAACTTTGCCCGCCAGTTTGTCCTTTGAATCAAATAGCTTTTATCTGTGTCCCAAGCTCCACCTGCTTCAATCATTGTGTCTCACATATGACTTGAATTTGCATTGTCAAGGTCTCCCTCTCCCTGATGCTGGCCTAAACCACCAGTGCTTGCTTCAGATTCTCTAGGGCTAGCTGTTCCCCACATTTTGGAGAAACAGGGCATTAAGAGGAAGCAGTGTGAAGCTAAACTTCAGCAGAGGCTAAAGAAGGCAGGTTAACTTTTCAACTTCAGTGCAATTTCCATTGCAGTTATATTCAATGGATATCCACCATTATGTCCCCAAGGCACTAGTGAATCATGCTTTGTGTTGGTTTCTCTTGATCCATCCTGGGGCAGAGCAATCACACAGCCAAATATATTACAGCCCACCAAGCTGCAAAATCTGGTTGTGATGCAAACCAAAGAAAGCAAAATGTACAAGATTCCTAGCTTGAGACACAGTGTAGATGAACTGATATGGAAAAAGAAGTATAATTGAAGCCTCAGAATTAAAAAGAAAATTCCACTCTTATGTCTTAGATATCATTTGGCTTTTTGATAAGTGTGCGTACATGAGTGTAAATAATTTGCATATATCTATATTCCAATTACAGGTTTATAGATGACATATGTAATATATAGGTGATATTTACATTTTAATTTAATGAAAAGTTATACAATGAATAATATTTATTCAAGGCTCTCGAATAACTCATTTGGATTTACTTGGATGATTAGGCCAGGAACACATTCAGATATATATACATATATGTGTATAAACTATATCCAAAAGAACAAACAGTTCTGCAGCATTTCAATCTGTCAAGCAAATATATATGCACATGTTTTTCTTTTGAAAGGCATATCATTCTGTACCCAATAAATCAAAATGAGGTCTTTTGAGAAATTTACATTTGACGGATAAATAAAATTGGATCTCTCTCTCTCTCACACACACACACACACACACACACACACACACACATATCACCTGTTAATCCAACTTGGGAACAAAACTAATTCACTAATGCAGTGCCTTTAAAAATATAGGCATTTATGTAGTAAGGTAAAATAAAACTTATTTTTTAAAAAAATTATATTCTATAATCTAGATAATTCATAATTTAACTGTTCTGCTATTGATGGTCATTTAGGAGTGATGTATTATGTGATTATAAACAATGTTTATATTTGTACCTATGTGGAAATATTTCTATAAGATTCAATTCTTAAAGTGAAAATGCTGTTTTAAAGGGATTGTATATTTTGATTGATATCATAAGATTTAAGTTCCAATTAACACTGCATGAAAATCTTCATACCCTTATACTCTCTCTACTACTGGACTAAGTTTTGGCTTATTTGATGAGTGAACACAGTTTCCTATGATTTTATTTTATTTTTTACAGTTTTATTGAAGTATAATTGACATACCATAAACTTGTCTTATAACAATGTGTGCGTGTGTGTGTGTGTGTGTGTGTAACCATCACCACATCAAGTTAAACATTACTATTACCTGTAAAGGTTTTTATGTGCCTTTTCTGATTCTTCACCACCTCCTCCATCTTCTCCCCACACTGTCCCTAGGCAACCACTGATCTGCTTTCAGTCACTATTTCATTTTCTAGTCTTTTCTTTAAATGAAATCAAACAGTACATTTTCTTTTGAGTCTGGCTTCTTCCCTACAGCATAATTATTTTGAGATTCATCCATGTTGTTGTGTGTATTAGTTTATGCTTTTTTAGTGCAGAGTAGTATCCCATTGTACGGATATATGGCAATTTATTTTCCATTTGCCTATTCGTGGATATCTGGGTTGTTTTCAAATCTCTTGGCTATTGGAATTGTGTGTGCATATACTTTTATTAATCTTGGGTACCTAGGAGTGGAAGGGCTGGGTCATATAATAGGTTTATTTTGAACTTTTAAAGAAACTATCAAATGGTTTCTAAAGTGGTAACATTTATATTTCCACAGTGAGAGTTCCAGTTAATCCATTGACTGGTCCAACACTCAGTCAATCTTTCAAATTTAAGCTATTCTAGTGGATATGTAGTGGTATCTCATTGTCATTTCAATTTGCATTTGTCTAATGACTAATGACCTTGAACATCTTTTCAGGTGCTTATTTGCCATCCACATATCTTCTTGGGTGATGTATCTGTTTGAATCTTTTGCCCATGTTTTATTCAGTTGTTTGTCATCTTATTATTGAGTTGTCACAATTCTTTATATAGTCTAGATACCACTTCTCTTTTGGATATATATTCCACAATATTTTTCTTCTAATCTGTAGCTTCTCTGCTTCTTTTTTTATAGTAGTATCTTTCAAAGAGCAAATGTTTTTACTTTTGATGAAATTCCCTTTATTGATTTTTTCTTTTATAGTTTGTGATTTTGTATTATATTTAAGAAATCTGCCGAATCCAAGGTTACTTGCTGGCTTTGAAGGTGGAGGAAGGAGGCTACAATACAAGGAATCAGGAAGCTGCTAGAGCTAGAAAAGTCAGGAAAATGGATTCACCCCTGGTATTTCCAGAAAGGAAAGCAGCCCTGTCAACATCCTAATTTTACCCCAGTGAGAATTGTGTCAGATTTCTAACCTACAGAACTTTAGGGTAATAAATTTGTGTTGTTATAAGCCACAAAGTTTGTGGTAATTAATTACAGCAGCAATAGAAACCTAATATAGATTTTCTAATTATAGTTTCTGATTTTCTTTACTAGTGTATGGAAATAAAGTTGATTTTTGTATATTGACAATGTATCTTTTATATGCTCAACTTGTTAATTATAGTAGCTTTCTTCTAGATTTCTTTGCAATATGGATGACTTTTATTTCTTTTTCTTGATTTGTTGTACTGTCTAGAATCTCTAGTACAAGGTTGTCAAGAAGTAGTAAGAGTGAGCATCTTGATCTTGTTCCTGATCTTTGGGGGAAAGCATTCAATCTCTCACCATTAAATATGATCTTAGCTATAGGTTTTTCACAGATGCCCTTTATCAATTTGAGAAATTCTCTATTTTTAGTTTCTGAAAGTTTTTAATAGGAATGGATGTTACATTTTGTCAAATTCTTTTTATTTTGCATTTATTGAGATGATTGTATGGTCTTTTTTAAAAAGTTTGTTAACATGGTAAATAATATTGATTGACATGGAATGTCAAACCAACTATGTTCCTGGAATAAGCCTACTTCACTTGGCCAGAATATGCTATCCCTTCTGTTTATAATGGGTTCAATTTACAAAAATTTTATAAAGGATTATTGCATTTATGTTAATGAGAAATATTATTCTGTCATTTTCTTGTATTGCAATGTATTGGTTAGGTTTCAATAACAGGGCAATGCTGGCCTCATGAAATGAGCTGGGAAGTATTACACCCTCTTTAATTTTCAGAAATAGTTTATGTCAAATTGATACTGCTTCTTACTTAAATGATCAGTAGAATTCACCAGTGTAGCCTTTTGTGTCTGGAGTTTTCTCTTTGAGAAGGCTTTAAATTATAAATTTAATTTCTTTAATAGATATAGGGTTACTCATGTTATCTGTTTCTTCTTGAGTGAGCTTTGGAATTTTGTGCCTTTCAAGGAATTTCCCCATTTTATCTAAGTGGTTGAATTCATTGACATAAAATTGTTTATACCATTTCCTTGGTATCCTTTTATTATCCATATTATCTGTGGTTATGTCACATCTCAAATTCTTGTTATTGATAATTTGTGTCTTTGTTTCTGGTCAGTCTGGCTAGAGTATTATTAATCATTGATCTTTTAAAATAAGTAGTTTTTATGTACCCAAAGCAATCTTAAGCAAAAATAACAAATTTGGACCAAATAACCGGACTTCAAACTATACTACAAGGCTTTAGTAACCAAAACAGCGTAGTATTGGTATAAAAATAGAGACATAGAACAATGGAACAGAACAGAGAACTCAGATATAAAACCATCTACCTATAACCAACTGATCTTCAACAAAGCAGACAACAACATACACTGCGGAAAAGAAGCCCTATTCAACACATGGTGCTGGGAAAACTGGATAGTTACATGCAGAAGAATGATTTTTTTCTAATTTTGATTAATTTATTTCTGTTCTTCATTGTTTCTTTTCCTCTGCTTACTTGGGTTTAATTTGCTCTTCTTTTTTTTGTGTTATAGCATGGGTGTTGAAATCACTGTTTGAGACCTTTCTTCTTTTGTAATACGGGTGTACATTTTTCTCTATGTTCTGCTTTAGTAGCATCCCACAAATTTTGATACAGCTTATTTTTGTTTTCATTTAGTTCAAAGTATATTCAGATTTCCCCTGTAATTTTTTTGATATGGATTATTTAGAACTGTATTATTTAATTTCCAAATATTTGGGGATTTTTCTAGTTGTCTTTATGTTGTTGATTTTTAATTTAATTCTGTTTTAATTAGAGAACATACTTTGTATGTTTTGAACCTTTTAAAATGCATTGAGACTTGCCTTATGGCTCAGAATATGGTCTATCTTGGGAAATGTTCTGTATGCACTTGAAAAAATATGTATTCTGCAGTCATTAGTTGGAGTGTTCTACAAATGTTAATTAAGTCAAGTTGATTGATAGTGTTGCTGAAGTCTTCCATGTCCTTACAGATTTTCTGTCTACTTCTTTTATCAATTTTGGAAACACAGTTGTTTAAACTTCAACTATATATTGTGGATTTATTTATTTATACATTTTAAATAAAGTATTTAAATAATTAAACTAATTATAAACCATGCATTTATTTATTTTTTAGTTCTATCAGTTTTTGTTTTGCATATTTTGAAGCTCTATTAGTTGCATAAACATTTAGGATTGTTATGTCATTTTAGTGTATTAACTCCTTATTATTAATATAGTGACTCCAGATTTCTTTCAATTAGTGTTAGCATGGCATATCATTTAGCTTTTTGTAAAAGTAAATAGTACTTTACTATTTGTATCTTTTCTTTTTTTATTTTGAGAGAAAGTTATGCTCTGCTTTCTGAGCTAGAGTGCAGTGACATCTTCATAGCTTACTGCAGCCTCCAACTCCTGGGCTTAAGCAATCCTCCTGCTTCAGCCTCCTGAGTAGCTGGGACTACAGGCACGCACCACCATGCTTGGCTATTTTTATATATATTTTCAGTTGTCTGGCTAATTTCTTTCTGTTTTTAGTAGAAATGGGGTCTCGCTCTTGCTCAGGCTGGTCTCAAACTCCTGAGCTCAAGCAGTTCTTTCTCCTTGGCCTCCAAGAGTACTAGGATTACAGGTATGAGCCACTGCGCCTCACCTCTCAATCTCTTTTATTGAGAAAGATTGCCAGGCAACAGTGGGGTTCTCCCCACACTGTGACCTGGAATCTTTCTCTAGCCAGTAAGCTGAGACCATTCTTGAACTTAACTTCTTTATTTTTTTTCTCTTCTTTCTTGGACTACCTGATTCCAGTGTCTGAAAGCTGGTGTTTTACATACATATATTTTTGTCTAGTTTTCTAGTTGTTTCAGGTAGAGGCTAAATCTGGTCCCTGTTACTCCATTTTTTTCTGGAAGTGGATGTTCCAAGTGTCATGGTCTTAATTTTTTTTTTTTTTGAGACAGGGTCTCATGCTGAAATCATAGCTCACTGCAACCTCAAACTTCTGGGTTCAAGTGATCCTCTCACCTTAGCCTCATGAGTAGCTGGGATCACAGGTGTATACTACCTCACATGGATAATTCTTTTTTTGAATTTTTTTGTTTTTGTAGAGACAGGGTCTTGTTATGTTGCCTAGGCTGATCTCAAACTCCTGGTTTCGAGCAATCATCCTGCCTCAGTCTCCCAAAGCGCTGGGAATACAGGTATGAGCCACTGTACCCAGCTGATTTTAATTTTCCTTATTTCTAGTGATGGCAAGCATTTTCTTGAAGATTTCTTGTATATTTAGCTCTTTTAACGTGAATTATCTTTTCATATTTCCCAGTTTTTATTTATATATTTTTATGTTAATTTATAGGAGTTTAAGATATATGTTCTGGATATAAAATCTTAGTCTGTTTTATATGATGCTAATGATTTCTCCCAGTCTATTATTTGTTTATGGTGATGCAGATGTATATATACTCTGTGTTCTGATATGGAAAGAGCTCCAAGAGTATTTTCAAATAAAAAAGAAAAGGTGTATTATAATCCATATAGTATGATTTCATTGTGGTAGAAAGCCATGTATGCATAATATGTATCTAAGCATGCAAGTAAAGCATATACATATATTCCAGTATGTAAATATACTGAGCAGAATGTAAGCTCCTTAAGGTCAGGGGTATTCTTTTGTTCAATGCTGTATCACAATGCCTATAATAGTATACAGAAGATAGTAGGGGCCAAAATAACATGCTTAATAAATGAATTAATAATCTATGATATTACTACCCTTATATAAAATAACTAAATGTATATAAGTTATGTGGCGGAGGTTGCATCTAAAGCTATGTATGTTTACTTATATATTTAAGTGCATAGAATAATATTTGGGAGATAACTAAGCTGTTACCAGTTATCTCCGGGAAAGGAATAGGATTGACAGGAGGGGAAGTAAAAGAGATATTCATTATTAGTCTCTATATGTACATATCTTCATGTATTTTTATAAATAATAATATATATCAGTAAAGGAAGGATTATTTTCTCAATTCTGATCAAAGATCTTTAAATTTGATTTTAAGATCCTATGTTCTCTGTATCATCAAGCACTACCTTTCTCTTGGAGATTTTAATGGGACACATAACTCAGTATTTAAAATTGAAGACCAGGCAATTCTTATCATGAAGTGCAAACCACACTTGGATTGTGGCAGAAATAAAATATGGGGGCATGGTGAATTAGGAACCAAGTATGCTTTTCAATATCAGGCTTTGAGCAAGATTCAGGAGGTATGTCATAGTGGGTCGGTCAGTGGGGTCTTAAAGAGTATCATGTGAGGAGATACTAGAAGCTGTTTCATAAGGGAGCCAATAATCTGATATCTAGGGATAACACTGAGTCAAGAACTAGAGACGAAAAAGACGCAATCCCACTGATGAGCTGAGGTATGCATCATTAGGCAGCTTGGATGATTTTTGCTTGCCGGATTTTATGGTTCAGCAGTACATGTGGTTGTTCTCATTTTTGGGATCATTATACATGTTCCAGGTGACTCCACTTAGACAAAACCATTCCTTTTGATCAGCTTCATAATCAATATTGACTGTCAAAGATGCATATATTATGTGAGTATTCTGATTCATTCAACAAGAGCTTGTGGAATGCTTATGGCACGCAAGAATCTGGAGAAGGCCCTGTTAGGGACACAGAGGCAAATCAGGCAGGAACTCTCTTCTCTAATAACAAGATCTTGGAGGCAAATCAAAACATGAACATTAAATTGCTATGAATGGATTAAAGTGATGGAGATACACGGTTACAAGTTGCAAAGTAACGTAGTATCAGCGGGAAAGAAGAGGAGGAAATGAATGAGAGGAGTTGAGAGGGAACTGAAAGAATGTGACTGCTGATTGGACGTAGTGTTTGTTAGAAAATGCCCAAGACACTTTTGGATTCACTGAACATCCCAGGTGACTGTCTCGAGGGAGTGGCTTTATCAGGCTTTGTCTAATTTCCAGGGTTTCCTAGACTACAGAGGGCAAATACCGCTATTTGTTAAAGGGTGGCTGCAGCCTGTATGGACAGTGAGGAAGCCACTCAGGATTCTAACCTGGTCAGGACAACTGGTGTTTTACTTATCTGTCTCACTCACTAACTTGTGAAGACCTCGTGGGGAAGGGCTCTTAGTTATCCCAATCTTCCTAGTGATTTACACAGCAGCTAGTATGTATAGCAGACATATAGCGGACACTCAATTGTTTTTTGGATTGAACATAAAAGCAGTAATTCATCATGAGTAAGAGAGAACACGACCCATAAGAAAGAACACAAACAAAACTCTTTGATTTCTCTCGTAGGACTTAGTCCCTGACTACATGTGATATTCATTTTGAAGAAAGCAGATACATAAATTTGACCACAATACTGGAGTCAGGTAGAACCATTGTGTCTGTTGGTTTTCGTAAGCAGACTATGCTTGGACTACCAATAATGAGATCTTTCAATGTCAGAACTTACGTTAATTTTCTGGGGGTATAGACATTATTTTGATAAGATGCCTCAGGGTCCAGTGACAGTTGATCAGATGCATAGATGAATGCAGCGAGAAGCCACAACTAAAAATATTAGAGTAGTTTTGCTACCAGTATAGCCGGTGGTATTATTCACCTAGGTTATGCCGTGGCAAAAATGACCCTGACACTTCGGTGGTTCCCAAGGATGGTTTTTCCCTCGTGCCACTTGTCTATTGTGGCTGGGCTGCAGCTCTGCCCCATGTCATCTTCACTCAGGGACCCGGGCTGAACAGATGATCATTTCTACCTAGAGCATCGCTGGTCATTGTGGCATGCACTGACTCTTAAGTTCTGCCTGGAAATGACATATATCACTTCACACTTTTCATCAGCCAAAGCAGCTCACGTGGGTATGCCTGAATTCGACAGTCTGAGTAAGTTTAATCATCCCCCAGAGAGGGACAGTGAATATTGAGGATACAACGTAGTCTACCACATCACTCCTCTGCAGTCTAATTTCTCAGCCTTAAGACTTAGAGGAGAATCTTGAGACTTCAAAATATTTCTGGAGAATAAGGAATAGGGTGTAGAAATAAAGAGTATATTCTAAAAGAAGCTTGGATCACAGGGTAAAATTCAAATTCAGGTTAAATCTGAGAGGGGACTTTTAATTTAGCCATATACCAAATGGGGTAGTTGGTAGGAATGGTTGTAAAATCACTGGATTTTATTTTTCTATGCAGATGATATTATCAAATGCTTGTCACGACTAGGCTATTACAGTGAATTTTTTAAAAAGAAGAAAAATGAAAAGATTTTGATCTAATGTCAACTTTATTTCAGAAAAAAGATAAGAACACTAATTGTTAAGACTGACAAAGAATTAATTTCTAGTTGCATTGAGAGGAAAAAAATTAACAGACTAACAAAATTATAACCTTAACGTGATTGAACTCATTACTCTTGAAATGTGGTGCAGATACTTTCTGTTGGTTTTTTAGTTTGTTTATAGAACTGGAAATGACTTTAGCATGTTAATATTTTATCAAATTAAAATTAATATCATTATGTTTTGAGAATCAAAATGTAAATGTAATGTACGTGCCATTATATATGTTGAAGTATACATTTTTAAAAATAAAAATAATACATACTTATCAAAATTTCAAGCAATATGAAAAGTACAAAGAAAGAAAAGATTACTTAGAAATATCTAGTATAACATTTGGTGAATATTATTTCAGTCAAACCTGTATGCATATATAGAGCTTGACAGATGAATTGATAGGCAAAAGAATAGATAGATACATATATAAATACAGAAATAATTTTATAAGAATGGGATTACCCTCTACCAGCTATTAAAAATACATTTAATTTTGTTCTAATTTATTAGAATTTAAAATGCAGGATTTTTGAATTTTTGATAAAAGTTTTTCTCCTCAAGAGATATTGCCTCTTTAAAGATCCTAAGCTTATAGAAAGATTTTGAAAATCATTAAGACACTAGAAATATTACTTTTTAAAATGGAAATGTTTCCATTTTTGACAGTACTGAGTTCCTGCCATGAAGGATAAAGCCTCTAATATCCTTACCCTTCCTTCTACCTCTCTTTGCTTCACCTCTATTTTTTGTTCTGACTTTATTTAATTTTAATATAATTTCAAACTTACTCCAATGTTGTCATGAGTGTAGCATGTTAATATTTTATCCAATTAAAATTAATATCATTATGTTTTGAGAATCAAAATGTAAATGTAATATGCAATTATATATGTTCAAGTACACCTTTTAAAAACAAAAATAATATATGTTATCAAAAATTCAAGCAATATGAAAAGTACAAAAAAAGAAAAAATTACTTAGAAATATCTAAGTGAACATTACTTTCTTGTGAAAGACCATTTCTGTATACTCTTTACCCAAATTCACCAGTTTTCAATATTTTACACCATTTTTATTATTCTCTCTTTCTATTTTACAGAAATGCATATCATTTTTCTCTGAACCATACTTGATGCATAGTTAAGTATATATTTCCAAAGAACGGGGACATTATCTTAAATAATCCCTGTGCAATTTTCAAAACCAGGAAATTTAACATGGATACAATACTGTTATCTAGTCTGTAGTTCATATTCAAATTTTGTCATTTGTCATAATAGGCTATTTATTGATATCTTTTTCCTAGTGTATGATCCAATCTAGGATCATGCATTGCTTAGTTAATCATATCTTTTTAGTCTCCTTTAATCTGAAACAAATCTTTAGCCTTTCAATTTTCTTGATCTTGACATTTTTGAGGACTATAGGCCAGTTATTTTGTAGTCTGTCCCTCAGTTTGGATTTGTCTAATGTTTGCTCATGATAAGATTCAGCTTATGCATTTTTTGACCAGAATACCATGGGGCAAGGTGTCTTTCTCATGCATCATATTAGCAGGCATAAGATATCTGTTTGTCCCAACATTGGTAATGCTGACTTCAATCACATAATTAAGGTTGTGTCCACTGGGTTTCTGTTCTGTAAAAGTGACATTTTCCTCTTTCAAATTATTAAGTATATGGAGCAGAGATAGTCCAAGACTATTTAATATCCTGTGACTCATCTAACTTTTGCTCATTAGTTTTAGCATCCACTGATGATTTTCTGTTTCCATCATTCTTTCTATATTTATTTGTTGGTTTTCTATCACAAAGAAGAATTTTACTTTATCTACTATTTACTTATTTTGGCACTACAGTATGCATTTATTATGCCCGCTCCCCCCAAATAAAAGATATGCTGAACTCCTAACCTCAGAACATGACCTTAATTGGAAACAGGGTCTTGAGAGATTTAACCAAATTAAGATGAGGTTATTATAATAGGTTGTATGACCAATGTCATTATAAAAAGAGAAAATTTGAACATAGACACACACAGAGGGAAGACAATGAGAAGAAATAGAGGGTAAATGCCATGTGAAAATAAAGGATTAGAGTGATGTGTCTACAAGCCAAGGAATGCCAAACACTACTGGCAAACCACCTAGAAAGGTGCCAGGAAGTGGCAAGTAAGGATTTCTCTCCTGGTTTCAGAGGGATCACAGCTCTGCCAGAACCTTCATTTTGTGCTTCTAGCCTCTAGAACAGTGAAACAATAAATTTCTGTTGTTTTAAGCCATCCAGTTTGTGGTACTTTGTTACAGTAGCCCTAGGAAACTAATGGATTTTTATATTATCCAAATAGTTATAATCAATTACCATCCTTCATTAATTTTATCCCAGATGTTGCCAGAGGGAGCCCCTTCAAGCTGACTCATGCAACCTCATGATATGACCCCATTATTTTTGAGCATTTCCTTAATATATGGCAGAAGAAGATGTTCCTAGTAATCTTGTAATTCCTCTGCCCCAGCCCCAAGGTCTATACTTAGGTGCTAGCAAATCTCTCTCTGTCTCAATTCTGTCTCTGTCTTTCTGTTTCTGTCTGTGTCTCTCTCTCTCTGTTATTGTGTCTCTAATCTATATATCCAATACCCATGAGGTTGTATTAATACTCTCAGTTTCAACCCAACACCTCAGGGTGCAATCTTGTCTTTCCACTTTTCATATTTATAACTCACTTTAACTATAAGGAGAAATCTGCCTTTCAGCATGATCAATGTATTTACTCATTTGCTTAAGCCTAAAATAAATTCACTCTTTGCCTAAATTCCCACAAATTAATTTTAGAATTTCTAACCCATACCAAAGAGCAAAGCAAATCTAACCTAAGTTAAATATTTGTTTACAATTCTTTTTTTTTTTTGTTGGGTAAAATTTTAATACAGTTAAATATATATATCTGAAGTATATGATTTTAGTGCTGACAAAGGCATACACTTATGCAGTCCATTCTGCTTTATATATAAAGTTTGACTATATAAAACTTTCCCCCCAGAAACTTTCCCCATGCATATTAACTGTTAATTTCCTCCCTGAAGGCAATATCTTTTTCATTTTTTTCACCATTATATAGTTTTACCACTTCTAGAATTTTATATAAATAGGATCATACATTATGCAGATTTTTGTGTCTGGCTTCTTTCACATAATGTGAATAATGTCTGAGATTCATGCATGTTGTTACATGTATCAGTAACCTCTTAAAATTCACTTAATATTTTAGTAGTTTTTGTAGAATCTTTAGTTTTTCTACACAATCATGTCATCTGGAAATAGAGACAGTTTTACTTTTTCCTTTTCAATTTGTATACCTCATTTATTTTTTCTTGCTTTTTTCCCTTAGCTAGAAACTCCAGTACAATATTTTATAAAAGTGATGAAATGTCCTTTCCTTGTTCTCTGTCTTAGAGCAAAAGTATTCAATATTTCATCATTAAGTATGACATTAGCTGTAGGTTTTTTTGCAGATTACCTTTATCAGATTTAGAAAGATGCTTTTGCCTCCTAGTTTGCTGAGCGCTTTTTATCATGAATGAGTGTTGAATTTTATCAGATGTTTTCTGTATCCATTGAAATGAGCATATGGGATTTCTTCTTTATTTTGATATTATGGTCTATTGCATTGACTGATTTTCAAATGTTGAAGGTTGCTTCCATTCCTAGGATAAATCTCACTGGATCATGTTGTATTAGCTTTTTAAATATGTTGCTGGATTTTTTTGGCCAATATTTGTTTCATCATTTTGTATTTATAGTCACTTGATTATGCTAGTCTTTAATTTTTGTCTCATAGTACTTTTTGTCAAGTTTGGTATAACGGTTACAGTGGTCTAATAAAATGAGGTGGGAACTCTTCCCTTTCTCTCAGTGTTTTAAAGTAATTTATGTTAAATTGGTGTTATTTCTTCCTTGAATGTTTGATATAAGTCATTGGTGTAATTATTTAAGCTTGGGGATTTCTTTGTGGGAATTTTTGATAATAAATTTAATTTCTATAATAAGTATAAGGTTATTCAGATTTTCTGTATCTTCTTGTCTCATTTTGTTGTGTATTTTATGAGAAATTTATTCATTTCATTTATGTTGTAATATTACTTGGCATGAATTTATTTTTTTAATGTCTCTATGATTTGTAGTTATAGCAGCTCTTTCATAGCTGATTAATAATTATTGTTATTTTTCTTTTTTCTTGTATTTCCTAGCTAACAATTTTTCAATTTGGTTAATTTTTTCAAAGAATCAACTTTTGTCTCTGCTAAACTTCTCAAGCATTTCTCTTTCATTGATTTCTGTTCTTAATTTTTTCTTTCCTTGTGCTTAATTCAGTATTAATTTGCCTGCTTTTTTAAACCTTCTTAAGATAAGAACTGGGTCATAACTGTAAACTTTTTCTCTTATTTAATATGTTTTTGGCAGTGTAAGTTCTTATCTAAGCACTACTTTAGCTGCATCCCACAAATTTGATATGTTGTAATTTCATTTTCATTCTATTAAAAATATTTTATAATTTCCCTGTGTTTTCTTTAACCTATGGATTATTTAGAAGTGTGTTAATTTTCAAATATTTGATGACTTTTCTCAATATCTTATTACTATTGATTTCTAACTTAATTCCTTTGTGGTTAGAGAATATGCCTCATAAGATTTCAGTCATTTGAAATGTATTGAGACTTGTTTTATGGTTCAGCATATAAAATCTATTTTGGTTAGTGTTCCATGTGCACTTGAAAAAATTTTGGCCACAGTCCTCCATAATTTTCTCCTGGCCTCCATTGTTTCTAATGAGAAGTCAGCTATCATTCCTATCATTATTTCTCTCTATTATACAATTTGATTTTTTTTGTTGTTTTCAAGATTTTATCTTTATCTTCAATTTTCAGCTATGTAACCATGATGTATTTAGCTGTAGTCTTTGTATTTATCTTGCTTGAGTTTTATCAAACTTTTTGGATCTGTGAATTTATGTTTTCTACTAAATTTGGGAAAATATTGGTGATAATTTATTTTTCCTTTTTTCCCTCCTCCATTTTCTCTATCCATTCTTCAGGTCACTGAACGGCTGCTCACATTTTTCAATATTTTTTCTCTCCTCTGATTGGATAATTTCTATTGCTGTATCTTCAATTTTTAGACCCTTCTTTTTTTTTCTTCAATAGTTTATCTGGTGACTTTAATTTCAGATATTATATTTTTATCATTTTAGAATTTTTTGCATGATTCCTTATTATAGTTTTATATCTTTGAGATTCTCTGCATGTTTATTTATTTTGATAAATTTTTCTAAAGTTCTTGAACATATTAATAATAGCTGCTTTAACATAATTTTCTGCTAATTCCAGACTCAAGTTTAACTCTGTTAATTTCTATTGACTACTTTTTTCCTTGACCAAGGGTCATTTTTTTCTGTTTCTTTGCATGCAAAGTGAATTTTTGACCGTATGCCAGGTATTGTGGATACTATGCTCTAGAGATTCTGGATTCTGCTACTTGATTCTGAAATGTGCTGATTTTTGTTCTAGCAGGCTGTTAACTTCAATTACCTCAAACTCCAAAATCTAACTCCCCTTTGCCTCCAGTTAAAACCTCTGTTCAGTTTCCTCAGCCTGTCACGTTCTCTGAGGTTCCTGGTATAACATTTTCATTTTGTCTTTGGAGTTTCCTCTTTGTGTTTATGTTTATTCCTATGGAGTTTAAAGGGTCGGCTAAAGAGTTGAGTGGAGTTTATATGCAGATTTTGGGATCATTTCTCTGTGATTCAACAGTTTCTGGAATTTTCCTCCACTTACTTCTTCACTTTTTAGCTTCCTTGGCAACCTCAAACTCCATTCTCTGACTTCTCAAGCCAGGAAGACTGTAGCTTGCTGTTCAGGAATAGCTGTGAAGTGCTGTGCAGAACAGAAAGTGACTGTGAGTGACAAGCTGTACAGATGTAAACGCTGCTGAGCAAAGTTCCTTTTTGTCAAAGGTCAACTCCTCTCTAGTTTGTGCCTATTTGTCATTCTTCAATGTGTTAAGCTTATTTAAAAATATTTTGCCTAAATTTTGTGGTTTTATCTGTGGAAGGGGTGAGTCTGCTACAAGATACTCTGCTATTGCTGAAAACAGACATTAATTTTTACAATATCAGAATTATAATATTTTCACTTGTATCTGCATCCAAGTTTCCCTAAAGGAATAGCTTTGTTATATATTTAAATGAATTAAAAATACGACCATCATTCCTTTTACCATATCTTATTTAATGATATTTCTTCATTTAGGTTTCACATCATATCAAGAGCACTTTATTCTATGAGTTCTTTCATGTTTAAATATATCTGGCCTGTGAACTATCTATTTGAATAGTAACATGACTGGTTATAATATTATTGGTCACAGAAATTTTTCTCCTCAACTTTGCAGCTTTTGCTACATTCTTCAGTCACGGAATGATGTTTCAGAGATGTCAAAAGCCAGGCTGATATTTCTTCTTATAAGTGGCTTAAAATTTTTCTGCTTAGATGCCGTAAAGTTTAATAACTTAAATCATGATATATCTTCATGTAGATGATTTTGTAACATTTTTCTTTGCTATGTGATATGCCCTTTTGATCATTAGGTTGTTTTTTATTGTTTATGTTATCATTCTTATATATTTCTGAATCTATATACATATACATACATATATATTTTTAATATATTTATTTGACATTCTGATAACCTGGCATTGATTATCATTATGTTGTAAATTTTTTAAATCTCTTCTTTACATCTAATAGTTTCTCTGTAATTTCTTAAATACTTTGTTTTTTCTTTTATATTTAACTACAAATATACACACACTGTTTCTATATACCTTATTCATTAAACTATTTATTTTTAAATTCATTTATTAGGCCCTTATTTAAATATTTTTGTTTTGGTTCTCAAATGTTTGCTAATCTAGCTTCCTTGCCTTTAATTATGTTGTTTTACTATTTCATCTTTGAACAGACATCCTTTCAAGTTCCTTTATAGATAAAGCGGTCTTGAGCCTCTGCTACTCTTGGATAATGTTTTCGGTGTTCTTCATCATCGGGCTTTTGCCTTCTAGGATATTTTGATATACTTGAAAATGTCTTTTTGCAGTTTGATCACAAAGTAGCTATATGTCTTAGTTCAGGCTGCTATAACAAAATATCTTAAGCTGGGTAATTTATAAACAACAGAAATTTACTTCTCACAGTTCTGGAGCTGGGAAGTCCAAGATCAAGGTGCCAATAGATTTGGCGAGGGCTCTCTTCTTCATAGATGGCAGCATGTTGCTATGTCTTCACATGGCAGAAGAGCAAAGGGGGTTCCTCAAGACTCTTTTATAGGGGCATTAGTTCCTAATCGCCTCTTAAAGGACTCATCTCTTAATATCATCACCTTTGGGGTTAAGTCTTAACATATGAATTTTGGGAGGACACATACATTCATATCATAGCACCGTAACATATTTTTTCAAACTATTCAAGCATAGTGTGGGAAGCTCAGTCCAGATCTTAAATTTACTCTGACTTTTTCTTGACACTATTAATTTCTCTCCATTTTTTGGACTTTTTCTCTCTGATTAGTGTGGGGACTGAGTGTTGCTTTCTATGCGCTTTCATAGAGCCTGATGGGTGGAGTGGTCTGCGCTCCCTTGGTGCCCAGCATAACCACTTCCTGGACGTCCCAGAATCTGCTGTGTCTTTTGAGAACCCACTGAACATTCTATACCAGGATCCACTCCATCTTGCCAAGTATGCATCATAATCCCACAAGTTTCAGCTTGTTTCCCTAACCCAGCACAGCCTAAGCACATGGCTAGCTCAGGCTACTGCTTGGCTTAGTAGACGTCCCGGGATATTATAAAGAAACTTTTAAGAGTTCTTCCTTCTAAAACTGATTTATGTGAATAGCTGTACAACTTGGTAAATTTACTAATAAGCATGTAATTGTTCACTTAAAATGGAGTAATGACATGGAAGGTAAATTATACTTTAATAAATTTGTCTAAAAAAAAAAAGAGTTCTACCTTGGAATTTCTTAGGGCTGTCTACTTACCTTAGTCTCCTTTGCTCCAAGAGAAATATCCAAAATTCTCAAGCTTTTGTTGAAACATTTTGTTTCTCCAGTTCTGCTTTTAAAAGTTTAGAAGTTGTGGAGACAAGGTTAGAAGTTGGGCTCTGCTAAACCAGAATCTTCTATTTTCTTCCCTGGTAAACATTTTTCTAAGTTTAGTTCGTAAGGATGAAAAAGTTTGGTAGCTGCTGGTGATTTTTTTTTTTTTTACTTTTTTTAAACTTTTTTTTTCATACAAGCTACTAAGTATTGGGAGAGGAAAATTTGGTGATACCGATTCATTTGGCTGTCTTTCCCCAGAGTTTTTCCAATGAAGTTTTATAAAGGTATTTGTTCCTGACAGTGGTTTATTTCGCTTAAACCATGATTATAACTGTAAGAAAAGCAGTGAAGACACAGGTCTTTCCACTACTGTAAACATCGTAACTATCTTGCAAGATGTCAGATTACAACACACACCATATACATGCATTTGATGCTTGGGTTTAAATGGTCAAATTATTATTAATATTGTCATTTTTAAGTGACAGGGTCTCCCTCTGTCACCTGGGCTAGAGTGCAGTGGCAGGATCATAGCTCACTGCAACCTCAAACTCCTGGGCTCAAGTGCACACCATCACACCTGGCTAATTTTTAAAACAACTTTTTGTAGACATGGGGTCTTGCTATGTTGCCCAGGCTGGTCTCTACTCCTGGCCTCAAGTGATCCTTGCTCCTTGGCTTCCCAAAGTGCTGGAATTACAGGCATAAGCCACTGTGCCTGGTCCAAATTATTTTTTTCATGAAAATTAAATAACTGTTGCTAAGAACAAGGCACTTTTTCACACATTTTCTTTTTTGTCTTTTAAAAAATTTTATTTTTAATTGACAATATATTTATGGGATGCAATGTGTTTTTTTTTTGATTATTATAAATTTTATTGATATTAATGACATATAACAATTTACAAATAAGACA
Organism: Lepilemur ruficaudatus; assembly: GCA_963574885.1. Lineage (NCBI taxonomy): Eukaryota > Metazoa > Chordata > Mammalia > Primates > Lepilemuridae > Lepilemur > Lepilemur ruficaudatus. Next base: position 27,195 of record CAUYRT010059377.1, on the reverse strand, counting down.
TACAATATTCCTTATTGTAAATTCCATATATATCCAATTGATTGTCACAGAATGCTTTTGTTGATTTTTTTTTCTTTTTTTTTTTATTGGGGGAAATTATGCACTCATTATGAGATGATTAAATTAAGTTAATTTACATATCCATCACCTCACATACATTTTTTTTGTAGTGTAAACATTTAAAATCTAGTCTCTTAGCAATTTTGAAATATACATGACATTATTATTAACTATAGTCACCCTGCTGTGCAATAGATCTCAAAAACTTATTCCTCTGTTTAACTGAAACTTTGTACCCTTTTATCAACATCTCCCCATTTCCCTCCACCTCCAGCTGCTGGAAACCCCATTCTACTATCTACTTCTACAAGTTATATTTTTTCAAGACTCTACATATAAGTGAGATCACGCAGTATTTATCTTTTTGTGCCTGGCTTATAATACTTAGCATAATGTCCTGCAGATTTATTCATGTTGTTACAAATGACAAGATTTCCTTCTTTTTAAAGGCTGAATAGTATTTCATTGTGTATATATACCACATTTCCTTTATCCATTCATCTGTTGAAGAACATTTAGGTTGATTCCATATCTTGGCTGTTATGAATAATGTTACACTGAACATGGGAGTACAGATATGTCTTTGACAAACTGGTTTTATTTCCTTTGGATATATCCCGGTATAGTGGGATTGCTGGATCCCATTTGGTCTTTCTACTTCTAATTTTTCTGAGAAGCCTCCATCCTTTTTTCCTTAAAGTTGTACTAATTTACATTCCCACCAACAGTTCATCTTTTTAATGATAGCCATTGTAACAGATGTGAGGAGATATTTCATTGTGGTTTTAATTTGCATTTCCCTGATGATTAGTGATGTTGGGCATTTTTTTTCATATACCTGTTGGCCATTTGTATGTCCTTTGAGAAATGTCTATTCAGTTCTTTTGTCCATTTTTTAAAAATTGGGTTATTTGTTTTCTTACTATGGAGTTGTTTGAGTTTCTTGGGTATTAACCCCTTTTCAGATGTATCATTTGCAAATATTGTCTCCCAATCTGTACGTTTTCTCTTCACTTTGTTGTTTCCTTTGTTGTGCAGAAGCTTTTTAGTTTGATGCAATTCCATTTGTCTAGTTTTGCTTTTGTTGCCTGTGCTTTTGGGGTCATATCTAAAAAGTCATTGCCCATATCAATGTTGTGAAGACTTTCCCCTATGTTTTCTTCTAGTAGTTTTACAGTTTCAGGTTTTACACGTAAGTCTTTAATCTATTTTGAGTTGATTTTTGTGTATGGTGTGAGATGAGGGTTCCATTTCATTCTTCTGCATGTGGATATCCAGTTTTCCCAGCACCACTAATTGAAGAGACTATGTTTTCCCCATTGTGTGTTCTTGGTACCTTTGTCAAAAAATCAATTGACTGTAAATGTGTGGGTTTATTTCTGGCTCTTTCCTCTGTTCCATTGGTTGATGTGTCTTAACATATATATATGTTTTTTTTTGATGTTGTTTAGATGAATGAAGCTTCTGGTGGGCAGAGGCAATGTTGCATTCTTTGAGAGTGCTAATATGGTGTGGTGAGAAGCTCCTTGGCTTTGCAGTAAAATTAATCAAAGGGCAGATGAATGAACAGTCACAGAAATATAATTTAGGATTGTGTTAGCTCTTTGAGGTGCACCTGACTGCTCATACCTATGCAGGTTGCGTTCATCTTGCCTAGAAATACAGGTTCTGAGCTGTTGATGGCCTAATAGTAGGAACATTTCCTGTAAACTGGCTCCAAATTGCTCTGGAGAGACGCAATGAAATGTTCAGACTATTTTCTATCAAAGTTAAAATCCATTAACAAGAATAAAAAAGCCACCATATGGTGATGGAAAACATTTTTTATCCTCTACTTCATTTAATTAATTTTCAAAGTCCTAAAGAATTTGCATTCTCTAGTGGTGAGTCCTGAGTCTGCATCAGCATATATTTAAAAAGCCACATAAATAAATCAAATATAGCCAGTGGTAGCCCACTAACCTCCAACAGTTACTATAATTCATAAAATCCTGGAATAAAATTTAATTTTGTATTTTGTGTAAAGAAAGGATCTGGCAAGTAAATGAAGATTAGCTGTTTAAAGCAATCACAGAATGAAACCGCTTTAAGATAAATTAGAAGCATTTACTTACCACAAACAATAAAGATATTAATAAAGTCATAGTCATCATTTTTGGATTCATTAATGGAATAATTTTTTATGTGAAGAATAAATTTCAGTGTTTCTACTTGAGACTTCTACAATATATACAGAATATCAGACTAAACTCCCAAATGAGATGTGGGTAAAATGTTATGAGAGTTCAGAAAAGAGCAATACTAAGTTTTTTGGAGACTAGCCTTAATAACAAAAACTAACATTTTTAGATTGCCTACTAGGTGAGCAGTACTGAAAAGCCTGGCTCTGGAAGGTTTACCTCTAAAACTGAAGGGAACTTGCCCTGTGTTCTGGGCAGTTGTCTAAAAATGCAGCCTGGCATTGAGCTCTTACTCTTAGTTAATGGAACCGGGAATTCTCCCAGATATTTATTCAGAAAGCAGGTCTCTGCCTTCCTATATTTGAAATATGATGAAAAGAAGAAAGAGAGGCTTAGACTGTATGAACTCTGCTTCTCTGATATTCATTCTCAAAGTGTCAATGTAGATGCGTACTTTTCTTGGAAATGGATAGGAATGAACTATCAAAGACAGTGACAGTTTTGGAAAGAGACTCTTGAAACTTCAGGAGTACGAGAAATTTGCAAATGAGCATCTTAGTAGCAACACATGAGTGTTGTTTTCCTGTTTTGGGCTATCTATCCGAGGGTGGTGAGAAAAACTGTATGTGATCCTTAGGGAACTGTGGAGAATGGAAGAGCGTTAGAAGACGGACCCGTGACTTAGTGTCAAACTGGCAATGCAGGCATCTCTCCTGCAGTGTGATTTGTGAAGATGCAGAAAAGAAAGCAGTGGCTTCATGGAGTCATGCCAAACAAATTAGACTGTCTTTGATAGGGATATTTAGTAGCTCAGGAGACTGCACTAAATGTAGTATCTCCATACTTAAAGACTGCATTTGGCTGTCTCTCTTGAACTTTTTAAAAAATAAAATGGAGAAAGGCAAATAGGATGAGAGCAGAAAGAGATGTATTCCTAACTGATCAAGGAATTAATTGAATTTGAGAGAAGACTAATGAATGAGTAGTTGGTGACCTTGATGTACAGTTCTAGAATCCTGCCACGTAGATTGTCTGTGCTCTTGTTCTTTTCAAAAACCAACAAAAGTTCTTTTAGTGTCTACCATGTTTCAGGCGCTGTTCTGAGTGTTAGAGTAACATTGGCGTATACATGTTAGGAACTGTACTAAACATTTTATAACCTTATTTAATTCTCACAATAGCCCCATCAGGCATTACAGTATCCATTTTATATATATTAGGAAAAGGAAATCAGAGAACTTAATTAGGTTGACTCAGGTTGGTCACACAGCTAGTAAGTGTCAGTGCCCAGATACAAACTTTGGTTTTTTGACTCCTCATTAATGATTAGAACAAGAAAATGAGTCAATAGGCACATGAAATGAATGCGGAAGAGCTACTGACGTGCGAACGTACTTAACGACAGAATTACTATCCAAAAGAATTGTAATGGGCTGGAGCAAATTTAATCAGAGAATATTTAACAGGGGTGCATGTAAAATCCTGAGCTTGGTTCCAAATATCCAGCTGCACAGGGCAATGTGGCTTAGCAGCTGCATAAGCTCAATGTGATTCAATCGTGTGACACAGCTACCCTGAAAGTGAACGAACACGGATGCCACATTTGTACAGATCTAGTATTCTACACAAGGAGACAGATCATTCTGTTTTATTTTGGCCAGGTCACATCTGGAATCTGTGAGGAGTTCTGGACAGCACACCTTTGGAGGGACATAGACAGACTTAACCAGGCTCATGAAAGGATTTATTAGCATTTTTTCCCCATTCTTTCAATAAGCGTTTTTATTATTATTACTTGCAGACTTTTTGTTAGGCACTGACGAAATGGCAATTTACAAAACAGCCTCCTTGTAGCTTACATTCTTAAGGGAGAGGAAAAAAACCACGTAGACAAAGAAAAGTATATTATAATATCAGTGATAAATGCTGATAAAAAATTAAGCAGTGTAAGAGCGTAGAGAATAGGAAGGAGCTATTTCGATAAGTTGGTCAGGTAGGTCATCTCTGATGAGTTGTCGTTTGATCATAAACCTGAGTTAATTAAGTGAGAGCATCATAAATAGGAGAAGATAAATGAAAGAAGAAAATTCTATGCAGAGGAAAAAGAAAGTACAAAACCCTGAGGTGGGAGTTTGCTGTGCAAGTTCTGGAAGTTATCCAGGGCAGAGACTGTGCTGCACTAGTGGGCAGCGACGCGGGAGGGAAAGCAGGACTCCGGGCTAGTCCAGAGCCAAGTGAACAAAGCATTTCAAGGGCAGAGTGACCACTACGAGTAAGATGAGAACAGAGAACTGATCACTGGATATGGCAACGTGGAACTCATTGGTGACCTGTCGTTCCTCCGAGTTGATTGAAAGAGGCCGAATAAATCTAGCCTTGGGAGGAAATGTCTTAGAGCAGAGTTTTCAAAGCGTTATTATGGGCCACCTGAAGACTTCCTAAAATCAAATTGCTAGGGATACGGGGCCCCGGAATCTGCATTTTTGGCAGTATAAGCTTCTTATTCACCCTCAAGTTTGAAAACTACTGATTTAGGGATTGCTAGCTGACATGAAATAGTTACAAAGTTGTTCTGCGTCTCCACTGAGGGAACTGGTGAACAGAAGCTAAAAGTAGATGTATTTCTGTTACTTATGAGATTGAACACTTAAATGCTGGCCATTTGAAAGCAGAATGAGTTGTTCCTTACAGAAATGAGTTCTCTTCCATTGAAACAGAGACTGGATAACCACTTCTTGTGGGGTCATTTGGAGGGACTTTAACAATCATTTGGTCTGGGAAGAGTGTTGCACTAAGTAAGCTGCTAACCCCATGGTTCCATTATTCTAAAATAATAATGCAAGTAGCAAACACTCACCCTTGCTCTAAATAGCCAGAGGAATACTAGCTCCAACTAGCCTTTTCTGTGTCTGGTTTGAGTCTGAAAATGTCAGAAAAAAAGGCATTTCTATGTTGCTGAGTCCCAGGGTGGTAAGGAATGTCAAGTGACCATGAAAGGACATCGGTTAATTGAAGTAAAGGCAGAGAATTAAAATTTTATCGAATAATGGCAAAAGAAAAGATATCTTAGTAATTGAGAGACAGTGTTATATCAATGTTAGCATGTTTCTGTTACAACATGTCAGGAATATCCTGGAATTCAATTCTGCTGCTGCTATTAGATATTATTACTATTATTAAATTATGGCATAAGCACAAAGTCAGAATAGATATCTTGGATCTGTCAGCAAATGAGATGTTCCAAATTTTGCGTCACACAATTAGCATGGTGGGTACTTTTTGCTGGCCCGTAACATTTCCTGCATGCAACAGAGGCTGGGCTGGGGACCTCCTCATTTGTTGAAGCATATGCATTATTGTTGGGCTCACCACACAGCTGTGGGGGAAAACGTTGTTCGCCCTAAGGTTATAACCCCCCTTCTCCAAATTACTGTTTACTGATGTGGGAGAAAAGGACTCCTGGCATAGCCCAATAATTACTCTTGGCACAGCTCAATAATTAATGAAGTGTTAAAAAGACTCTGCTAAAGTTTGTGCATCTGCTATGGAGGGTGCGAAAGTACAGGAGACTCTCCCGGGCAGCCAAGTCAAAAACACACATGGCCTTCCCTGTCCTCCCAGGAGAGGACCCAGCGGGGAGTGAGAAAGAGTGAGCGACTTAGTGAAGGAGAGAAAGGGGACTCTCACTACCAAGCTGTTTCCAAGTTTCTAAGAACAGAGAAGCCCAAGGTGGTAGAGTTGTAATTTCTCGGTTTTTCTTTCCTGTGATTTATAGGTAGGTCCTTTAATTTGTGGAAAGAAATTTGTATGCAGAAACAACTGCTTTTCTCTTTCCCTTGGTTATAATACAGTACTTGTTAAATTAGCAGTTTAAAATAATTTGATGATGATAATGCAAAGACAAATAATTACTGCCACTAGCACGGTATTTATTTATCTCCTGAAATTTTATGGAGGTTGCAAGCTGGCATCTCGCCTAGTGAATAAGATATCAAGAGTGCTTTTTTAGCTACAAAATTAACAAAGGAAGGAATAAATATTATTTTTCCCTCAAAGGACCCAGTTTGGAAAAAGCCCAAGGATTAACTCTTTGTGCCTCAGTCTGATTTCACAGTGTGTCACCTCTCGCACTCGTCCTCATCAATCACCGATGGAGGACCAGGCCTCAGACAGGCCTCCGGGCTTTCCCAGGAATCCCTGCTGCTTGGCTGGAGAGTCGGGTCCAGGCCAAGGGTTTCTGAAACACAGCTCAGGTACAAGCTGACTCTAGCTTCAGGCCAACTTCTTGAGCAAAGGGTCTTTGCTAATATGTAGAACAGAAAAGAATGCTAGGAGAGTGGGTTGGTGTCGGCGGACTTGCCCCCTTCTCTGCTCGCCCCTCCCCCATCCCATTATTTACATTCACTCCAGAGAAGAGGGAAGATATTTGACAAGTTCTGGTTTATTAACTCTACTCTGATTTGGTCACTGATACGTTGAATATTGTTTCCTGTTCCCCCCCACCCCCTTTTGTGTATATACATTTCTTAACGGTCACAATTTCTCTATGTGGCAGCTAAGGGGGAGTATAGGGCAAGGAGTAAACCTTGAGGAATTAAGGTGCAGGCTGCCCTATTTTTTCCCTCCTCTTTAATATGAAACTAGTTACAGGCACATTTTTTAAAACCTCTCAGCAGGAATTGCAAAGTTTTCCCAATCGTCACCTAGCAACAAAACCCAGCAAAACATTCGCAAAGCAGTTTTTGCAATGCAGCCACCACTGACTGGCAGAACTGACTTGTGGAAGGCTGAATTTGCTATGGAGGGGAATTGAATGCTTTCTTCTTTATTCAAGTAGAATGCTGAGATGTGCAGTCTGGATCCTGCTCGAACCAAATTGATGTACATTAAAGAATAAACCATAATGCCCATTGTGAATTGGAGGTCGGAAGGATTCAACAGAATTTGATGATGGGCCAGTTCTCATTGAAACTATTTAAATTGAACTTTTAAAGTAGTTGTTTTAAATAAAGCAATCTGAGATTGATATAACTATCCCTTTATCTTTCCACATTAGATAAAATATTCTGGACCTGCGGGTAGTATAAGAAACCTAAAGTCTATTGGGTAATAAGTTCAGAATTGAACTGAAAATTAGCCTCTTTGCTGAAAATAATATTGATAAAAATCCCCCTTCAGAAGGAGAGTAAATCTGCTTTGTCTGGCTTTGACTTGTACACAGAGTTAGCAGCCAGGCATAATGCCTATTACCATTAAGAAAATATGCTACTCTGGAACTCGGTTATAATATCCATCTGCAGGTCCTTGCTGTGGGTCTTTTTCCTTAGAGGAATACGAATCTTACAATAAGATCCTTCTGTTTTCTCATGTACTGTAGAACAAAAAGACCAGATCTTATGTTTTCATTTTCTGTTTCTGCGGTAAATAGCCCTATGTGGGGACAAGTATATCAGGTCAACAGTCTTGATACCAGAATCTTGATTTTTTAATACTCAGATAGGGCCTGCCAAGTTTAGACTTCTATATTAATAGCAGAGAAGCTTCTTTAGCTCCATACCTCAGGAAGACAGCAAAACAATTTGTCGAGTGTGACTAGTTTGCTGCACATACGTGCAATATGTGCCTGAAGGATATAGAGTGTGTTCTCATGTTCGGCTTCAACTCTTGCTCACTAAGGAACTTGCGAGACTAGATAACTCATGGTAAGGAAAACGGTTGTGATCCGGTATCTTCTTGTGTCCCCTACACTTGTTGTTGTCTGGGATGCCAACCTCTTGTTTCCTACCCCATATTACTATCGATGGAATTGCTCTGAACATTTGCCCTTATCTTTGTTCAAAATGTAGCTTTTAAGTACTGGATCCTCAATTTGTCTGTGTAAAAGCTTTGCTTCCCCCCTTACGCCCTATGAAATGCTGACTGCCTGCTTTATTTGTTAATGAGAGTGACTGTGTGACTCTGCCTTCTTCCACCTCTCTTTAGTCTAAAACTCTCTTTGACAACTTTTTCTCTGTCACGATAAGCATTTTCTGTGGCTGTGGGAGCAATATTCTAAATCTTTGCTACTCAAAGTGTGGGCTGCAGACCAGCAGCATGGACATCGCCTGGGAGCTTCTTAGACATACAGACTCTCAGGCTCCATCCAAGAGCTACTGAGTTAGAGTCCTCCTTTTAATGAGTTACTAAGGTGATTCATATGAATAGCAAAGTTTGAGGAGCATTGTAAATCTTTTTGGTTTAATGATTTGCTTCCTGTTGGGACTGCTAGCTGAAAATGAATCTTCCCATGGACTTCCTCTAAAACAACCTTAAACACTCCTCGTTCTTAACAGCACTGACGTGAACTTAGCGGCTGGGCCATAGGAGCAGCAAAGAGACTTGAGCAAAGAGGTAGACACTACCCAGGCATTCACCGGTGTTCACAGACAGGTCAGCCCAGGAGTTCCACAGGACTGAGTGTAGATTATCAGATAACTTTCTCTGCACTATACATCTTGTGTTACCCATCTTAGGGAAAATTCTACATTTTGTCTTATATGGTAGCTATTTTCATATATGACAACTCTCTTGTTAGATGAAAAACTTCTTGAGGCAGGCAAAATACTCGTATTGATCCCCTTCCATTGCCTAGCCCAGGGCTTTTTATCATAATTGGAGCTCAATAAGTGATGGTTGCACTGACTTTGTAACACTTGCCTATAGATGCAGTATGTTTAAAAGGTCACAACATTTCTAGTGAAAATGAGGAGCTCAATAATGATATAACACAAAGCACTCAGGGGAAAGGAACTAGGTGACTCCAGGCATTTGGCTTATATCACAAAAGGTACAGTCTGGTCCAAATTAATCCTGTACAATTATGAAAGATAGCAAAATTTGGGGGCATCCCTTTGATTTTGGGCATCCAAGGGTTAGATGTCCACCCAAAATGATCCTAAAGAAGGAGGAACCCCTAAAAGTGAAGGAGATATTATTTTAATTGTTTTCATGAATCTATTATTCTTTCTGTTAAGGGGCAAGAAAAATCAGAGTTGCAAACCTGGGAACATAAGGGGAAAGGGTTTGCTACACATGAAGAAGATTCACATTTGGGCAAGAATTTTATTCCTGCTGACATTGAAGAATTTATTGCTCTTCTTTTCATATGATTTACCAAAAATACTGAAAATTATTTTTCAGGAGAATTGTTGATTGTGAAAAATATAGGAAATCGAATCCAATTTAGATTTTATACTTCCTAGTTTACCCATTATATCCAAGAATTATACTGATGAAGTACTGACATTTTTGGAGTATAAAATAGCCTATTTATATTTATACAAAGTTTTACAAAGTTTGTGAAGGGTGACATGACCGGGTTCTCAGTCAAACCACCCTCACATCTAGGTATGTGGGATATGTTCACAGTTTGAATTGGTGGTAGAAAGATGGAAGTTAAAGTTCCGTCATGTGTAATCTTAGAAACCCAAACTGGGGAAAGAAAGCAGCATAAACAGGCAACTTGGTTTTATCTCACAGTTAAAGGTGAAAGGCAAGAGGACATTTAAAAGTTTACACAAATTACTGTGTACATCATCTTAAAAAAATAGATGGCCAGATGGGAATTTTTATCCTTGTTTACTTGAGGTATGAGTTTCTTTTAAGATAAGAGTTGTAGTTACGAAAACAGTACAGTTAATAAAGAGTAAGAGCTGTAGTAGTTTCAGAAGCATGAAATTCCATTTATAACTAAAGGCAAATTTGTCATTTAATTAGTAATTCTGACACAGGTAAAGGGGAAGACAGCTGCTTTTCTGGGCATTTTATGCTTCACTGGGTCCCGGTAACCAGATGGCATTGTTGTCGCTTATGGATGAACCAGAGAAGAAGTGGGAGAGTATCCTCCCCCCCCAAACCCCTTGAAACCACAAACTTGGATTAGAAATCTCATAAGGAGTGAGCTTCCTCCTGTGGTCACCCAGGCCAGCTTGGAATGGGGAGCAATTTTGGACTTGAACAAATACCTTTGCTTCCTACTCTTCCTCACAATTTTTTCTAAGGAGACACTAAATTTGGTCTGTAACTGAGTAGCTGCAAATGTCAGCTGTCTTTTGTTTAGAAAAACTCCCAATTACAGAATTGTCCCATGATGTTGCACATTTTTTTTAAAACTAAAAGAAATCTCATTTGTTTGTCTAGAACTTTAGAGTTTTATGCTTGCTTTGTCATCCATCATTTTAATGAACACTCACAATAACTTTCTGGAATAAGACAGGACTGGAATTATTATTTTTATTTGTTAGATCAAGAAACTGAAGACCAGAAAGGTGAATTTAGTTGATCAAATTCTGCAAACCTAATTACGAATGTGGCATCAAAACCTAGTCTCTAAATTCCCATAGTGAGCGCTTCCTTTAGCTAATAAAAACATAAATGGCCAACAAAGAGATGAAATAATGATCAATCTCACTAGTAACAAGAGATATACAAATTAAAATATCAATATTTTTCTTATCATCTGGAAAGAAATGGAAGAAAATGCATGAAGGAGTAGGAAAAGGAGAAGAAAAAGGATAAAGTTTTAAAAAGTAAAATAAAGAAAAAAAAGAGGGAGAAGTTTTCTCGTTAGGATGGCTCATAAGTTCATACTCACTTCATTCCAAAGACAGAGTAAACAGTAAATACAATGTAAAAATAGAAAACTGAGGAGAGACACACACTGATTGGAACTCAGGATAGACATCACTGTAGGTCAGTGAGGGCTGATTTCACAGCCTGGGGACTGCAGATCTGGGAACACGAGGTGGAATCAGAAGTCCTGTGGGAAAAGGATTCCTGAAGGAAATAGTCACAGCCAGGCTATGGTTTTAACTGAGGGACTCAGTGTAGGGAATCTCCCTCCTGATGACTACCTGGGGTTCTGGCTTTAGTAAGTGCCCGGCTCTAGTGAGGTGGGGGTGGTCTAGCAGGGGAAGGACGGCACAGGTGGAATCTACAACCTTGTTTATCACTATTGGAGAGAAGCTCTGAAATGTCATTATGCTGTTATAGAACTTGATTCTGGAGGAGAGGCCTGGTAAGCAGGTGGAAGCAACCTCAAAACTGCTGGATAAGGATGGGTAAACACAGGGAGAGAGAAAAGAGAGAGAGAGAAATACTAAGAGGCAACATTTATTAAACTTTAGCCATGCGCAAGGTGCATAGAATGCTCTCTATATATGAAGTGCTTTAAGATAACTCGTGCAGTTATCTCAACATCTTTATGATGCAGTTGTTGTTATTATCCCATTGTACAAATGAGGAACCCAAGCCGCAGAAAGGCGAAGTAAATGGCCAAGATCACTCAGCCAATGAGTGGCAGAGCTTGGACTTCGATTCAGGAAGTCTAAGCCCAGAGCACACATGTTAATTGCTTTACTATTCTATTCTGGACTTAAAACTCACTTAAAATCTTTCTACTCAAACTGAACCTACAAACTATATACCAAACACAAATAAATCTAGTTATATGAAAGGCAGAAAAATAACTACTTGAAACACAAATTCAACAGAAATGGAATTTGTCTGACAAAAACTTTACATATATTTTCTTTTTATTCTTTTTTTTTTTGCCTGGGCTAGAGTGCCATGGCGTCAGCCTAGCTCACAGCAACCTCAAACTCCCAGGCTCAGGTGATCCTCCCGCCTCAGCCTCCCGAGTAGCTGGGACTACAGGCATGCTCCACCATGTCCGGCTAACTTTTTCTATATATTTTTAGTTGTCCAGCTAATTTCTTTCTATTTTTTTTAGTAGAGACAGGGTCTTGCTCTTGCTCAGGCTGGTCTCGCCTTCCTGAGCTCAAATGATCCTCCCACCTCGGCCTCCCAGAGTGCTAGGATTACAGGCGTGAGCCACCGTGCCCGGCCCCTTAATTATGTTTAGGATGGTTAAAGAGATAAGTGAAAGAATAGCATTTTTTTTTTTTTAAGAAAGCAGGAAATTTTGAACCAAAAGTAGACAGGAGTGAACTGGAACAGGAAATTTGAAATCTTGGAAATAAAAAACATAGTCACTGACTTCACTACTAATCCATAATTGACTAACTGGTCCTGGACTCAGTCTCCTGCTGTATTACAGATGGAAAATGGGGCAAAATATTTTTAATAATTGTTCTCAGATGTTAGACAATAGGCAACACAGGACTATGATCCCTGAAAGGAGGGAAACAAGTGAAATTTGCTTGATGCTTGCATTGACTTTCTTCCTGGAGACAATTCACATTTAGCAGCACAGAAATGGGAAATTCAAGAAGAGCACAGCAGTCTCATTGAGATGAAGAGACAGAGATCAAAGTCTCAAGAGTTTCAAGCAGCTGGAATTTTCAGAGCAGAGTCTCAGAGACAAGAGCTGCGCAGAGAAAGAGCTTCAGAGATGGGTTGAGTCTGGGCAAATGATAAGCTATGTATTTGTAGAAAGAGAGTCCATGAGGATGGACAAAGAAAAATTACTAGGGAAGGAACAACTATAAGGGAGTGATAATGGGGCTAGGAAACATTTGAGTGGAAACAGATAGATCAAAGATTTTTTTTTTTTGAGCAGCCAAGATATTTCATTGTGACTCCAAGAAAGTTATACCTTAGTTCTAGGACTAAAATAGCTCTAGAAAAAAGGTTATTCTAGACCCACTGTAAAAATGTAATCCTTGAAATGATCAGACTTATCTGCAAATAGCTTAACTGACTGACAAAACAAAACTCAACACTCTTTAAAAGAAGAAAACAATATTCAGACACTTGACAAAATCCAGACACTCAACGTGACAAATTTAAAAAGCATGTATAGTAATTTTCAATGACTACATAATTCTTATTTTATTTTTTTATTATTATTATTTTGCAATACTATGCTCTTTTTGGCTTGCAGGTGGCTGCCTTCTTACTATGTCCTTATATGGTCTTTTCTCAGCGCATGTGGGTGTTGGGAGAAAGAGAGACAGAGGGAGAGAATGAGAGACACAGAGAGAGAGAGAACATAAGAGAACACAAGACAGACTGAGTAGGCCCTGGTGTCTTCTTATTACGACACGAATCTTATTGTCTCAGGGCCCCACCCTTATGACCTCATTTAATTTTGATCATTTCCTTAAAGGACATATCCCAAATATAGCCATGGGAAGGAGGGTTAGGGCTTCAACATATAAGGTTTGGGGGAACACAAACATTCAATCCATGATGTCAACCTAGAATTCTATATATAGCAAGAATATCTTAATCAAAAGTTGAGAGAATTGATACCAGCATATATAAAATATTACATGAAGATTACAAAAATATTAAAAGGAAAATTTCAAACTGACAAAAAATAATACCATAATAAAGAGTATCAGGAATAAAAAATGGGTAATATGAACAATACTTTCATTATTTTTAATATCTTTAAAAGATAATTTACTGTTTAAGTCAAAATAATAGCAATGTATTAAGAAGATTGTAACATGTGGCAGCAAATGTATGGGAATACCACAAAAGACGAGGCAGTGGTAAGTGGAAGATTGTTGTTGTGAGGATTTTATATTATACAAGGAAGTGCTGTAAGATAATTTGCATGCAGACTGTGGAAATTTAAACATGCATATTTTAACTTTTTTTGAAAAAGAGGAAACATTAAGAATTAAAGCAGTTATAGCTAATAAGCCAATCAAGGGACAAAATAAAATCATAAAGACTTTAATTCTTTAGAAAACATAACAGGGCAAAATAATAACAAAGACAAATGGGACTAATGCAAAATAAACAGTAATGTGGGAGACTTAGAGCAAGCTATATCAATAAATGGACTATATACTTTGATTAAAATAATAAATAGGGAGATTTTATAATGATTATGTAATAAAGCATCAATTCATCAAGAAGACATAACAACCCTAACTGCGAATACTTCTAATAACAGATTTTCAAAATACCTGATAAAAGAACTGTTAGAACTGAAAGGAGAAAGAAAATTCCAAAATTTTAGTTGTACATTTTAAACACCCTCTCAGTAATTGCTAGAACAAACAGAAATAAGAAAGCATATAGATGACTTGAACAATACTATTAATCAACTAGCTTGCATTTTTAAAACTTTCCATCAAATAATAGCAGAACATATATTATTTTCAAGTTCACATGAAACATTAACCAAAAAAGATCATAGTCTATGCCAAAAAACAAAATTCAACAAATTTTAAAGAGTTGAAATTACATAAAATATGTTCTCTGCCCATAAAAGAATTAAAATGGAAATGAACAAAAAATAATATCTGGAAAATCGCTAAAAATTTAGAAATTAAACAACACACTTCTACATAACTCCTGGGTCAAAAAATGCCAGAAAGGAAAATAGAAAATATTATGAATCAATTAATAATGAAAAGAACATTTCAAAATTGATGGGATGTAGACAAAGGTATTATTAAAAAAATTCATTTCTTCCCTGATCATCTTACTTGGGTGGGTTGTAAACATAGAAATCCTCAAAAGTGTGTTAGCGAGAGGAAGACACAGTAGCAGCTCCTTTCTGGCCAAACCTCAGATTGATTTTGTACTCTTGGATTAACAAACTACCACTCACAGGTCAAATACGGCCCACAGGGCAAACGTGGTCCACAGGCAAATATGGCCCATAGCCTATTTTTTTACAAATAAAGTTTTATTGGAGCACAAAATAAAAAAAAATTTAGCCAATATTTCTCATCTATGTTGCAACATAGATGCAACAGTCTTATACAAATGTTGGATGCAAGAATATATAGCTAGGTCATTAATATATGGAATACATATTTAGGTCATTAAATATGAAATGTCTGATTTAAAATCAAAAGTGTAGTTTATTATATTGCAAACAAGAAGCAGTACAATTAATTAAAGCATGCACCTAAACTATCCACACAGTTTTGCCATCTTAATGGTAGCTTGTTTTTGCCAGCAGCAAAGAAGCCTAGAGAGCACGTGGAGATGAAATTGCAAAAGGTGTTCACCACAGCTTATTGAGAATTGAATATTTTTCCTTGCAAGAAGTGGCCCAAAGCCTGGAAAAAGTGGGAGTCAGTTGGTGCAAGGTCTGGTGACAGCAGATGACAGAGAGTTTCCAAGTCCACCTTCTGTGGTTTGAGTAGCATTGTTTGTGCAATATGTGGTTGAGTTGTGTTGCAAGAGGATTGGCCTGCCTCTATCAACCAGTCTCAGCTGCTTAATCACAAGCATCCTCATCATTTCATCCAACCTGTTGCAGTAGACATCCGTTGTAATCCACTGACTAGGTTTCACGAAGCTGTAGTGGATAATACCAGCACTGGACCACCAAACAGACACCATTAGCTTTTTTTGATGGCATTTGGCTTTGGACTATGTTTCAGCACTTCATCTTTATCCAACCATTGTGCCAAATGCTTGTGATTATCAAAAAGGATGCATTTTTCATCACAAGTAACAATACAATGTAGAAACAGCTTGCCTTTGTGTCGTGACAGCAAAGAAAGGCAAACTTTGAGACGATTTCTCTTTTGATGGTAGTTAAATTATGTGGAACCCTTCTATCCAGCTTCTTAACCTTGACAATTTGTTTCAAATAGTCCAATGTTGTTGGAATAGTAACATCAAACCTTGCTGCTAATTCACGAATAGTTTTTGATGGGTTCGCTTCCACTACAGCTTTTAGCTCATCATTATCCACTGTGGTCTCAAGTCACCCATGTTGCTCAATTTCAAGAATAAAATCACCAGAACAGAACTTCTCAAACTATCATTGTGCTGTGTGTTTATTAGCCACATCCTACCCAAACACTTTGTTGATTATTTCAAGCTGTCTGCTCTGCATTGGTTCCACGATGGAACTCATATTAGAAAATAACATGAATTTTTGACTTATCCATAGTTTCACAAAAATTGCTCTAAAAAAACTTTTGAAAGATAATTATAAGGCAATATGTGCGTTTGCAAGACTGAGGATGTACCTTCACAATAAAAATAAAACAATTGGTGTCAAAGTGAAATGTCAGAGATAGTAATTATCAAACTTAGTACTTAAGGATATTGGACGT
Source organism: Lepilemur ruficaudatus (assembly GCA_963574885.1). Taxonomy (NCBI): domain Eukaryota; kingdom Metazoa; phylum Chordata; class Mammalia; order Primates; family Lepilemuridae; genus Lepilemur; species Lepilemur ruficaudatus. Next base: position 10,916 of record CAUYRT010059377.1, on the reverse strand, counting down.
TTCATACTTAGTAACAAAAAATAATATATAAATTGACAATATGTCATAACTAAGAGGGATTTATCCAAGAAATGCAAGTTTTGTTTAAGATATAGAAATAACCAATATAATTCACCACATTAATAGAATAAAATAGAAAATTTACATGATAATTTCAATAGATATTTGTAAAAAGCATTTGACAAAATTTAACATTAATTCAGTATAAAATCTCTTGGCATACTAAAATAAAAAGGTACTTTTTCAACTTAATATAGGGCATCTACTGAAACCTTGAGCTAACATCATACTTAATGGTGGAAGAATGAATTCTTTCCTCCCAGTATAGGAATAAGACAAGAATGATTGCCTTCTCACTACTGGAGGGTCTAGTCAGTGCAGTAAGGCAAGAAAATAAAATAAAATAAAAAGCATACATATTGGAAAGGAATAAGTAAAACTGAATTCAAGAATGACATGACCATGTATGTAGAAAAATTATTAAAAAATCCATAAAAACTACTATAACTAATAAACAAATTTAACAAAGGCATGGATATAAGTTGAATATAAAAATATTAGCAATCAAATCATTAAAGATAAAAATTACAAAAACTATATCACTTCTAATAGCTAAAAAATATGAAATAATTAAGGATACATTTAACAGAATGTACACACTGAAAATCACAAAACATTGCTGAGAGAAATGAAATAAGATATAAATAAATGGAGAGATAAGTCACATTCATGAATCAGGTGATTCAATTTTATTAAGATGTCAGTTCTTCCAAATTGTTTTATAGATTCAACACAAACTCCCCCAAAACACTGCTTTTTAAAAAATTGACCAATTGATTAACTTACATGGAGATACAAAGGATTTATTTTTTTTATTTTTTTTATTTCAGCATATTATGGGGGTACAAATGTTAAGGTTATGTACAATACAAAGGATTTATATTACATTGTTTTAATACTAGCTATAAAGCTACAGTAACAAAGAGATAATATTTGCATAAATATTATATTTAAATATTTGCATAATATTAGCATAAAATCAAGCATATAGATCAATGGAACAAAAAAAAGAGACTCTAGAAATAGAGAGACACTTATAAGATCAACTGGTTTTTGACTGAGAGGGTGAGATAATTCAGTGGGAAAAGGAGTCTTTTCAACAGATTATGCTGGACAGCTGGATATTCTGGTGGAGAAAAATGAATCTTGACTTTTACCTCAGACTATAAGTAAAAATTAAAATGAATCATAGGTAAAACATAAAAGCTAAAACTATAAAACATTTAGAAGAAAGTCTTTATGATCTTAAGGTAGGTGCAGATTTCTTATGCAGGACACAGAAAACACTAACCATAAAAGGAAAAAAATTGATCAAAGTCAATTTTCCAAATTGATTCAAGTCAAAGCCTTCAACAAAATAAAGATCTTCTGGTTCTAAAAAACACTATTAAGAAGAGGCAAGCCATAAACTGGGAGAAAACATTTATCAAATTTACATTAAAAAAAGGACTTATATCCAAAATATAAAAAGAAATCTTACCACTCAATAATAAAAACACAAATTACCCAATAAAGAATAGGCAAAAGATTTGAAAAGACACTTTGGTGAAGAAGATATGTGAATTATCAATGAAAGACATCCAAAATCATTAGCCATTAGAAAAATGCAAATTTATACCACAATGTAATATATACATCTATAAGAATGGCTAAAATTAAAAAGCTGCATTGGGATAAATGTGGAACAACTGAAACTCTTTAATATTGTTGGTGAGCAATTTGTCCAATGAACATCACAGAGAGACAAGCACATTAAAAAAAGAAAGGAAGGAAATAAGGAAGGAAGCGAAGGAGGGAGAAAGGAAGGAAGTAAAGAGGCATGGAGGAGAGATTAAAAAGCTTCAGCATTTGTGCATTAGGAGTCCCAGAAGAAGAGAATGATAGGAATGACAGAGAGCAGTGTTTGAATAGTAAACACATGAGATTTTCTCTAAATTGAAAAGGGGTATGAATCTTTATATTAAAACTTCCCTCTGAGTATGAAGAAATAAAATTACTATAAATCTATACCTGGACAGATTGTGGCAAAACTTCAGACTACTAAGGATTAAAGAGAAATACTTTAAAAGGTATCAGAGAGGAAAGACTATCTACTAATGGTCAACATCTGTAGAACAGCATCAGTCTTTTCATGAGAAACAACTTATGATAAAACAATGAAATAATATGTTCAGAGCAGTGAAAAAATAACTGTCAAGTTATAATTTTATTTTTAAGTACACAAAATTCAGGAGTAAGAGAAAAATTAAAACATTTTCACACATAGAAAGTCTAAGAGAATTTACCACGCATACATCCTTACTAAAAAATCTGGTAAAATTGTGTACTGCCATAAAAAAGAAAAGGGAATTCAGAGAGGAAGCTTGAGATAGAAGAAAGAAGAGTGAACATAGAGATTGATTAAATATATTTGTGAGTTTAATAACTATAGCAGGTAAAAAATAGGACAAAGCAAAACATAAACAACTTAGATGTATAAATCAAAAACACTAGAGAATAAAAAGTTAATAGGAGTTTGGTGTTCTATAACCACCATAACACATAACACAACATTTGGAAAAAGTGAAAAACATGTTTAATATATTTAGTAATTGTTACAAAATTTTATAGTTAAATGTGCAAGTCAAAAAATTAAGGATGAGCACTAAATCAATAGAAATGAAATGTTTAGCTTTAAAATTAGCAGAAAAACAAAGAATATCAGTTTAACAGAAAGTGGGAATGGAGAAAAAAACAAGGAAAAGAAAAGAATGCTAAATAGAAGAGGAAAATTAAATGCTAGAAATAAAACCAAATATATCAGTAATCATAATAAAATTAATGAATTAAATTCAAATATTTGAAGATAGAGATTGAGTCGATTAAAAACATCCATCTTTGTGTTCCTTAAGGGATACAATTAAAACAAAGTCTCATAAACATGTCAGAAGTTAAACAATAAACCATACAAAAACCAATCAGAAGAAAGCTGGTGAGGTAACACGAATATTGAAAGGAAAAAAATTTAAGGCAAAGGCACTACTGAAATAAAGAGGGACATTGCAAACAATGAATGGAACAATCTAGTAAGAAAAATATTTTAGCCATAAATTTGTATGTAGTAAATTAAAGAAATCTCATTCAGAGTGGAAGATTCACCATGCCTCTATGAGAAGCTGATGATGACTCCAGTGGGCCAAAAAAATGCTTTTGAATAATAAAATTAACATTTTATCTAATAAATAGAAATAGACTTCTCTACCTGACAAAGAATACATTTGCCAAGCACTCTTTATGAGAGATCTATTTTTATTGTATCCTATGTAACTTACTAAATAAAAAATTTATTGTAAGTGTTTTATGAGTATATATTTTAAAAATAGACTAATCTAGAAAAATGGATCAAGAAAACTAAAAGATAAAGGTACAAATTAAAACAATACTAAGGACAAAGAGGAGATATAATTATAGGTAGAGATTTTTTAAAATCTTATGATTAATATGAACTTTAAATCAGTAATTTTGAAATCATAAAATGAATAATTTTTTTAAAAATGTAAATTATCAGAATTGACTTAGGAATAAATGGAAAATTAAATAACTCTTGGTACTAAATAATTGCCAATCTCCAGTTTTCCCACGTGCTTTTAATCTTAAATTCATCAGGCCTTGGTAATTTTTCTAAAGGAAAACTTTATTTAACAGGTGAATAGAAGATTGGATTAGATATTCATTGTACTATACAGATTCCTGTGCTATGATTGGTGGACAATATATATAATAAAATACAGCATTGGTGGTGAAAAAGTTAGGAGCTCCTACACTAGCAACATCAATTTCCCAGGTTTCCTGAATTTCTTAGCACATGCATGCTCTCTTTCCCCATTTCTTTGCCGAAATCGTCTCTAAATTCCTCTAAAATACATTCGATCTTAAGTGACTATTAGTAGTATAAACTGTCACTACTGAACAGTTAGGGAGAGGATCTTTTACCAAATAAATGTTAAACATCAATTTAGAGAGAAATATTTTTGACTAGGACATCCTAAGAATCCTAGTAATCAGTGTTGTTTCCTTTTCAATGTGAGAATAAGCTGGTTAACCAAAAATGAAATAAAATAAAATGAGAGATTTTAAAAAATAAACTCTTTATCCATTCATTAGTTATTTTTTCTAATCATTAATAAAAAATAATTTGCAGGCTAATTTCCACAATTAAGTGTTAGGGTTGGAAGTACTTGGAAATATGCAGCAAAATCCATTTTAAAATCAATATGCTAATCTCTACTTCCACCCACCAGGTATATTTTGGATGGTAAAAATTACTCTGGTGGTATGGCAAAAATGTGTCTCCTGCTTGTTTCACCCAACACTTTGTGTACTTTATTACAATGAAGTAGGGTCATGATGTTGGACTCATAGTAAAATGGCATAAAGAAAAATCACATGAATGTAGTAGAGTCCTTAGATGTTATTTAAAGGAAAGGAGATCCTCTCTCCCTGTACTTTCTTCCTTGGGGTAGTACTGATAACCTTTTCTAGTTGAAAGTAAATGGGAAATGTGGAATTAAAAAGCATAAAATCTATAATTTCTAGAGGTACATTTTTGATTGTGCTTAGCCTGAATAAAAAGCAAAGGGTATATACTGAACCATTCAAAAGGAACTGGAAATTGCATACTTCAAGCACACCTTTGAACGGTCTACTTCTGTCATTACAGTATTAACAAAAGGCTGTAGGAATGCTGGCAGTCATGTCTACCTACTTTCTAGGGAAGAAAATCTAAAATGAAAAGACCCAACAAAAGACTATGAGATAGCAGGAGATTGTTGTGAAGGAAATATCCTGAATTTCTTTTTTTATCTTACCTAGGAATCCAGAGCCTATTTTATGCAAAATCTTTCTTGGATATAGTGCTGCTAATAAACCTGATTGCAAGTCAGGTAAGACATGCAAATACATCTTTTTTGACATCATGTACAAATCAGGCAGCATATAATCTCCAATTGAAAATGAAATGCTTTGACTTGATAAAACAAATAAAGCATATATTTTTTGGTGGTGGATATGCATGTAAAGGTAGAAATAAAATGAGTACATCACCTAAAGTGGAATAGATGAAAGAGCACTTTAGAGTTCATAAGAAGTTTTCCTTGCAAAAAGATCAAACAATAGTTGAAAGTATATTTAAAAGCTGCATTGTGGCAGAGCTTCTAAAATTCTTCTTTAGGTATTCCATTTGAAAACACACATTAGCTGTTAGGTTAGCATCAAATATGGAAATGTCAAAATGACCATGGTCTCAGAAGGGATAAAAGAAAAAATTTGGACTTGTTGTAAAAACACATCATTAACTACATTTGCACCTCTGGTTCATTGACCTTGAGAATATAGGTGGTTTTTCTTTACCATCATAGACAGTTCCACCCTCTGGGACAATGAACCCCTAATGTTTGGCTAGGTGTGCCTGGCAGTTTTTCTTTGAAGACATTATGTTGCATTGTAATGAGGTCTTAATTGGATTGATGTAAGTCATTCTCAGATCATCCTGGACATCTTTTTAAAAATAGATTTCCTTTTAAACAACAGGAGCATAAAGGAACCACAATAAAAACAAATGTATTAATTAAGATTCATTTTGAAGACTTTAGTAACTGTAGTTTAATTTTTCCAAAATCGTCTAATTACGTTCTTTTTACTTCAAAGAGACAAGATAGGACAATCAACCAACTTACATTTATTTGAATACACCAAGAGTTTTCTTCTCTCGGCAGCTTTTGTAGATTTAAAAAGACATGAAGTGTATATACACACCCTGGAGAAATTACACTGGAGTATATGACACATTCGAGAGAATTCTAGGTTTATAACTGACAATTATCCAGGTCTGAAATATTCTCTAGGTCCCACTCTCTGCCCTTGTCTTCAGGATTGGGGGTAGTAAATTAACCTAGGCATCTCCATTGAGTGCATCTTTATATTTGTGCTCATCAAAAACATTAATTTACACATTATAAGATCCTTGGTAAGAAAGAGTACATTTATCTTCCAATAATGTGTATTTTCAGTAAGTTTTGAAAAAGTTAGCTAGATACCGATATCTTGATATGCCGTATTGTCAAATGCACCTAATTCTTTTCCTTCTTATACTTCCTTAGCCCTTCTCTGTTGAATTTGCTCTTCAACAACAGATGAAACAGGGTCATAAATTAATGCCATTAATTCCATGTCTTCCCTGTCATATCTCCACTTGTCTACCATCTTTATTTGCGGGAAGTGATAAGAAACCCAAAACTTAAAAAACACACATTTTAAAGTAGCAGTAATTTATTCGTAATTTAGATTCTAGTTTCTTTTAAGATGTAAAACTTACCTCCTGAAACACACACTTTGTGACAGACACATCACCTCCCTAAGTTGTATTCCAGGAAAACCTACACCTGTTTTAATTGGCCTCCCTTCCCTAACTGATTTGAGGGTTGCTACACATACCAATGGTGAAGTGACATGACAAGAGCTTTCCAGGCATGCTGTCACTGTGTGTGTATTTAACAGATTCTTCTAGGGCAATTTTAAAGGGGTTGATGCATCAAAGAGTTAGGTTTAGAAAAAAGTAGAGAAAGGATTAAAGGAAGTCGATAGACGAGGCAAGGATATGTGGTGAGATAATGATGAGGAATTTATCGTTGCTCTGTAATTATCTTTTGGATTTGTGTCTCTACCACCACTGTGATTTTTATTGGAAATATACCATACGATATGAAGTGATACAGGGGATGTTTAGAAAGTAAATCTTAATATACTGTACCTTTATTTCCTTCATTAAACTTTAATTACCTACTATGTCTGCGACATTGTGCTAGGTACTTAAAATAAAAATAAAGCATCCTTTACTTACGGGGTGTGAGTTGCAGGTGGGTGCACATTCTGGTCCCATTTGTCTGATAAGGCTCAATGGAGGGCATGTAAAAGACCAACTCCGTAGTCACCATTTATATTATTGGTGGTCCTCAGGGCATAAATATCATGTAATAGGATGTATACATAATTTTTTTTTAATTTAGGAACCAAACCATCTCCTTTTTCCTCTCATAGACTTAAACAGTTAAAAAAAAACCTGTTGAGACTACTAAGAGGACCTGTAGCTCGAGCACTACATTTAATAGATATGTAAGTTAGCTCCTCACATGCAAAAGTTTATAGAAAGCGGGCAATAAACTTAATAAGGTGTTACATAATATGCAGAATAAATATTAGTACAGTACATGAACCTAAATGACAGCAACAAATTATAAAGCTTAGCATGCAATTAAAATCACTAATGAAACACTGTACAGAGAGAATGTGTTCATTCTTAGATCAGTCAAAGAGGAGCTATTCGGTGTCAGAGCCACCGCTTGAACTAATGACACCCTCTTAAACTTATTTTTAAACACTTATCTGTCATGAAATAGCTATACTTCATGTGTGTCTTCAATTCAGTTTTAACATATGTCATAAATGGTAATAAAATATATCTTCAAGGCAGAATAGTCCTCATGGCCAAGAGGTAATCTTCAAGTCTATGTTCAAGTGAATTTTTCTGATGTCAAACTTATGAACAGACAACAATAATAGTATATCTACCAGTGATTGGCATGTCTATAGTGTCTCAGATTTAAAATTTAGGAACTGGAGATACCTGAAATTTGTCAATCAATGCTGCTTCCATGAAAATTATTATGCCCTGATTTTTTAAAATAAATTGTGCTTTTTTGGCTCCATGCTTTTGTGCATGTGATTCCACCAGTCAATATCATTTACCCCATCTCCATATGTACAAATCTTACTCATCTCTCAAAATCCAGATTAAATGCCATTTTCTCCATGAAACTCTTCCCCAGTCCTCACAGTTGGAGGTAATCTCTCCTTTCTCTGAACTTCCATAGCATTCATTTGTACGTCAGTGCTTTTCACTATCTACATTATGATCATTATGTATTTTGCATAATTTTATAACTGTATTTCTATAAAATATAGTTATTTTTCTGTGTTCTTTATCCCTTTATTAGGACTAATGGGGGAAGAAGTGCCTCAGAATTAGGTATGAAAGCAAAGGGTTGTCACCTTTGGTTTACAAACTAGATGTGCATATTTGCTAAAAGCTTAGCACTTAAGTGGTGGATATTTGAAAGATGATGGAATGGCTTTGTAGTCTTTGAGGGCATTGGCACATAGAGATGCCCTTTCTACGTGTAATTTTAAAAGTTGACATTTGTCAACTTTCTTGATGAAAGAAACATTCCCGTAAGTGAAAAGTTTCAAATCCATGCTCACATTTGAATGGGAAGGAAGGAATGTCTTCCTGTATTCAAAAATCTTACAGAGTTCATGGTAGAAAAGAGGGGAGAAAATGTAGTATTGGAACTGAATCTGATCTACTTATCCTTAGAAACAGGGAGCCCTTTGATTTCTGTGGCCATGGACATGTGCCACTCAAACCTCCCATCAAGAAAGAGGCTGCTTGAGAGTGCAATTAGCAGACAGCTTCCAGATGTTGTAACTTTGGGGTCAACCATAGCCTTCAACTTCAAGTCATGCTCTTCTAGGACTGCTCCCAGCCAGTAACTGGGTGCAGCAGGGGTTCTGTGAGCCGAGTGTTGTAGAGCCAGGCCACCTCTGCCTATGTGAGACTCCCCTTGGCCTGGTTGGGACTTTCTCAAGCTACACTGCAGTCTGAGGCTCTTCCTACCCAGTCCTCCTTCCTTTCCACTCTCCTTTTACAGATGTTAGATCAGTATTGTGCTATGAAGTCTTTTCCTTTCTACTATTGCTCTCTTTATCCTTCACAGAGAAGTGCACATCTTTTGCATTTCTAATTCCATGTTGATGTTTGCTTCCAGGAGTGCTGGGACTGACACAGCTTCAGACTAGCTATCATGTTGACCAGCCATCACAGCAAAATTGGACCCAAGTATCCACAGCAATGAAATCATTCATTTATTTGATTTATTTTACAAATATTTTCGAATGCTCACTATGTTCTAAACACCTCTGTTCTAGATACTAGTGATATTGTACATTTATAGAATTTATATTTATAAGGGAAATAATCAAATGATTATTCTTTTTCATTTATTTAGTATTCCATAAGGTTGTGTAGCTCATGACTATTTTCCAATTCTTATCAAATTGGTGTCTGAAAAGGTCTCTTTATGTCCTTGTCCTTTTCCTTCCTTATTATCTCCTCAGTCAGAATAATTAATAATACAGATTTACAATGAAAGAAAACCTACAGATGGAAGTAGGATTGCAGACTGTACCTTATGAAGTAATGAAGAAAAGCATATTTCGTGACTTGGACAGAATAAAGGAAAGCAGATACATTTTCAGCCTAGGACAGCTGGAAAGAAGGGAAATCTGGGGTCTAAAAATCCATGGTTGGCTGCAGGTTGGACTTGGGATTAGAAGGATTTATTTCTTTCATGTCTCAGAGAATTTTGCATGTAAAAAAATACTCAATACCATTTGCATCATGTTTAATGTCCAATTTGTTAACCTTTTGAATATATTAAAAATGATCTTTTAAATATAAAAGTATTAATATTCCTCTAAATTAGAAGTTGGAAAACTGTGGCCCATGGACCAAATCCAGCCTGCTGCCTACTTTTGTAAATAAAATTTTATTGGAACATACCACGTTCATGCATTTAAGTATTATCTATGATTTTCTTGATACTACAGTAATAGAGTTGAGCAGTTATGACAGAAACAGTCTGGCCTACATGTCCAAATATTTTTATAGAAAATGTTTGCTGACTTCTGGTCTAAATATTTTCATACTGCTGACCCAGTTACTATGAAAATATGGCTTTATCAAAATAAATATCTCAAAGCATAAACATTAATTATAATATATATTTAATCCTACTCTTCTTGACTTTTAATTAAATCCACAAACTTAGTAGACCTTATTCTCTTAAATATTTTAAGAGAATAAATATAAACCAAAAATGCAAAATATCACAATGATTAGAATATTATCATAGTGATTACAAAAGTCACCCCAAAACTGTTACACTTAAACTGTTTATAAAAGTTCTAATACCATAAATTTGCATTTGTTTCTCCATGATCTCTATCTCTATATCCTTTTTCTTAATTTTAATTTTATACCTTTCTAAAGATTGCCTTCCTGGTTGTTGTAATTAAGAAGATGCTATTTCTAGGGTTGCAGTAATCAGACTAGTTCCAGTACTAATACCAGACATAAAGAAAAAAAAATTAAGACTAGCAGCTGAGCTTGCAGGATCTGAATTGATTCTTGATGAGGGGACAATAATTAGCTGTATAGTCCAAGCTGAATGAAACCCATGCCTGTGATTATTCGGATGAAGCCTTGTTAAGTCTCATACTTGGTGGTTAATAGTGAGAATTTTAAGATCCTTGACTTTTTACTTCTTTTGGAATTAGGAGTCCTCCCTGGGTACAATTGGGTATTGTCCTGCCATTGTGATATATTTATCTAGTTTTATTAATGGCATTACTGAAACCTAATTATATGTCAAATAAGTATTTAATCTTAATAAGTAGTCACCCAGAGGTTTTCTCTACAGACAACGAGGAATCAAGTTTGCTTTAATTCTCTTTCTTGGGATTTTGTTCAAATTATTCATTGCGTAACACACTGTCAGCACCTCTTTTTAATTTTTATTGTGTCTGACCTCTGGGACTGACCAATTGATAAATTTTTTTTTCTTTTTTATTGGGGGAAAAACTACAAAGCATTTACAGTATAATGTTTACAGTCACAATTTATAGTGAGCTGATTTCCCAAAATATATTACCATTCAAGTTGACTTATCTTGTTACATTTAAAAATCTACTCTGTCAAAGTA